>VJMY01000085.1:0-164095 GCA_009869795.1 Neelides sp. FZ-2019
GAAAGAAGGATATGCTGCTATTATTATTTATTATTTTCAACTCACAATTCACGTCACTCTTCCCACTTCACGAAGAATCTGCTCTGTGGTGGGACACGTTAATGAGGGTTGAGCTGGTAGAAGGATGAGCAAACCCTTTAACCTTCAAATGTCCAGCAAATCCTTTTCTAAGAACCTACCTTCACATTTACATTGTGTTTGCAAAGAGAAATTCGCACGAAGTCTTTACATAGTAATTTACTCATTCGTTCCATTATCTCGAGTCAAAGAGCGTATAATGCATGTCATGGAACAAACATCTCGGATTTCAAACTGGAGAAGATTTAGCAAATTAATTAGCATTATCGTTCCAAATTATATACATCAGACTTGTACTTATAAAAGCTATACAATAATCATACATTTCTTGTCAAAGTCAATGAGAGCCTTTCTTGGTAAAACTCCCTTTTGAGTTTTATCGTTTTTGCTTACAAACCACAGACCATTTTCATATATCGAGTATTTTTTATATTAATTTGCTAATTAATTATAGTATTAAATGTAAAAATATAAAGTAATCAAAAATATTATATAGGTTTTTGGTTAGGAATTTTCAGAGTCAATTAATTATGTATTTAATCAGTGATCAATTACATAATAAACTAATATTATTTATAAATCATATTAGTATTATCAATGATTATTAAGTTTTATTAATATTTATAAAAGCTTAAAAAGCTTTCTCTTCAAGATAATCAGAATTGGTATTAATTAACCGATGATCTAGCTCGACGTTCATTGTTAAAACGACTTTACTAACCATAGATTACTTGAGAAGAATTCGTCTTTTAAACATTATGTTCTTCGATATCTTAAATATTCATTAGTTAATATTATTGTTTAAACGAAACTGTTATAAAAATTGGCCATTGCTTTCAACATAATGTTAAAAACCTACAACTATTTAATATCTGGATATTTGCTTCTCCGAAAATCTCCATAATTGGCTGTTTAGCATTCGAAGAATCATTGACTTATGAGCATTGAGTCACCACTGTCAATTATAAACAATAGATATGTATATTTTATAATGATTAATTATTTATGCATGAACAAAGTCGCTAATAATGATTTTGTCATTAAGGCCATGTGCAATCTTTAACATTATTTAAATGAACTAATAATGAGATGAGTCATCTTTGCTTTGCCTGCGAATGAGATTTTCTTGTCATTTTATAACGTAAAGATGTACTACCCGACTAATGTAAAAATAATATTTATGTATTGATAATGCGCCACATTATTTGAGTTCAGAAAATTTATCTTGCACATAACACAAGTGTATATTATTATTACAAAAATAATTAAAAATTTATTTCATAAGGTTTCAGTACAGAAAAATAGGATAGTCATCTAAATATTTTAGCTTGATTTTGGAAAATACAAAAACCTCTTTTAACACATGCCAAATATTAAGTATTGGCTAATTGCTTATTCTGAATATAAACAAAAATAAGCAAAAAAAACTTTCCACGTATAATAGGACTACAAGTTAAACAGACACAATTAAAAATATAAACATTAAGGTATTTGTTTTCTATATTAGATATTGTATAATAATGTATCACACAATGTACACATATTTACTACAGTATTTTTTAATAGAGTTTATTGTCTTTAGACATAGATCAGTTCAATGGTTAAAAAGATAAATAAAAATGTAGATTTCAGACACAGTAAGAAACATGCAACAATTAAAGTTACATTTTGAAAGTATTAAAAATTGCCTCTTCAAAAAATATATATTATTTTCTCTAATAAAATTTAAATTAAATGTAAATTACATGTGTTACTAATTATATCTTGTAGATTGAAGCGAATAAAATATAAAATATGAGTACTTTTATGGTTAATTTCATTACATAATACAACTCGCTTGTGAAAAATAGTTATATGGATTAGCACATCACATGCCATACTTTCGCGAATTGATCTCGTATAAGTTAAATTGACTGATAATGTCACGTTATACAAAATGGAGGTTTACACGAAGGAGGGTTCGTTTTGGAATCTTTTGTAGGAGAAGTTGTTGAAACGGTAGGGGGTGAAAGTGAAGAGAAGAAATTCTTCTGATTTAGTAAAGTACTATTGTTATTGTTGCTGTTGCTGGCATTGTTCAGTTGTTGAGTTAGAGGTTTGGGAGACGTGGACGCTTTTAAGTCAAATTTCCTCAGTCTCCTTGTGAAGGTTTGAGTGATTTTAGAACTGAATCTCTCATCTCCGTCTCCGACGCCTGCAGTTGGTGAGAGCTCAAACTTTCTCGCAAACGCAGTTAAGGTTCGGTTCTTCGCCTTATTCTCCCGTCGAACGGAAAATGATTCGGATATTCCATCTTCCCGAGCATCTCCATCAGTTGATATGGATATATCTGTATAAATGAATGAAACGATAGTTTAAATATTTAAAATTAATTTAAAGTGATTACACATCAGTGAATCTACACTAAAATATATTAATGATAGAAAATTGATAATCATAACTTGATATTTATTTTAAAATGCATGTATAAGCTTAATTAGTATAGAATTTAAATTTTATTTTTTCTATGTATTCTAATTTGTGCTTTGAGGCTAAATTAGATATTATATCTGAAGATTGGATTTAATACCTGAAGAAGGTGGTAAGATCTTTTCTTCATTATCGGTATTGTGCAAAGTTGAGGGTGAATTGAGTGAAATTAAAATGTCACTATTACTAAAAGTGCTTCCAACCTGCCCAGAACTCCTATCAAGATCATCATCTCCTGGAGCTAAAGGAATCGGAGCAAATTCATCAAGTCCAAATTGAGATTCATCTTTGAGAGTTTCTTCGGCGTCTGAAAATGGTGGTAAATCGCCAGTTTCAAATTCTTCCATACTATCAGAAGGGAAAGTAGGCGGCGAGTCATTCACAATGATTGGAAAGTCTCCTTGTGTAGGAACTGGAACAATCTGACTCGGTGAAATATTTGACGAAGATGATGCTGGACCAGTTGGGAAAGAACCTGTGGGGAAAGAACCAGTCGGGAAAGAACCAGTGGGAAAAGAAACATTTTTAGGGTCTTTTGAAACGGTCACTGCATCAGAGCCAGTTGCTCCAGGATTTAAATTTATATTCGCCTCTTGGTCTGCAGGAACTTTGATTGTCATTTCAATTGGGGCATTTGTATGCCCATAGTTAAAATTAATAGACCCGACGTTGATATTGAAAAACTGTTGTATCCTCGAGCCCATCGATTGGGCTTGATTTAAGAAAGAGGCAATGAATTGATCAATTTTCTTTTCAAACACTCCAGCCACTTTTCTGTCGTTATTTGCCAGGGTTTGAGCTAGTTGAGGAGGCAAAGGAGCTGGAAGGACCACAACTAGTTTCTCCCGAATCATTTCATCTTTGTCTCCTTCTTCGCCCCTTTTTGATGGATTTGAAACTTCATCTTCAGTTCCGGCGATTGTAGTTTTCGGTGTTGGGAATTTGGGCATCAATGATGGTCGAATTGGGTAAGTTGTTGGTTTAATAGTTGTGGTTCTGGGCTTTTTCACTCTTACGGGTTTGACAGTGGAAGTTGTCGTTGAGGATCTCATCTTTGGGAAAGTTGTAGCTGTTGGTCTTCTAGTTGTTGTCGTCGGAGTTGATGGTGTTGTCGTGGTCGTTGTGGTCATCGTTGCCTTTGTCGTTGTTCTCAATGTTGTAGCCTTGGTCGTACTTGTGCTGGTTGAGGTTAATTTGTCAGCTTCTGGTAATTTTTCTGGAGGTTCTTCATTGTAATCATCGCCGAAGAACACAGGCAAAGGAGGAAAATCCCTATCTTGATTAAAATCTTCTTCTTGGATAAATTTTGACGTTGGCTGTGTAGTTGAAATGCCTCTTGGTGCAGACGTGGTCGTTGAAGATGGAGCTAATGATGATTTAATGTATTGTTCATCTTCGTCATTTTCTTCTGATTGACTTGGCAAGGGAGGCAAATCGCCCCCAGTGTTTAAACTACTTGAAGAATTTTCATTTAATTTCTGTGGTGAAGTGGAGTTCAACTTAGGTCTCGTAATGGCTGTGTACGCCGGTTTAAAGGTCGTTGTAGCCTGCGAAGGAGTTGACGAAGGCCCTTCAAAAACAAAGCTATCATCTGGGAACGGAGCCATATCTTGATGTTCAAAGAGGCTTTCAATTTCATCAGGAATAGAGGCTGGTGGGTTTATTTTTGATTCTTGATTTAAAATGGGTTTGATCGTCGTGGTCGTGACGGGCTTTTCGGTTTTTTTATTCTCATCAAATATCACAGATTGGGGAAGAGGCGGCAAATCACTTATCGTTAGATCTTCATCAAAGGACGACTCGAAAGGAATGTTTGACAAATCAGGAAAATTGGAGTTGCTACTCGCGTTGGTCTTTTTAGTTGGAGCGACGGTTGTGGTTGTACGCCGGGTGATGATTGTTGTTTTCCTTGGACGTGATGTTGTAGTTGTTAAAGGCGGAAGAGGAGCGGCGGTGGTCGAAGGTCGCGGCTCGTTTACTATTGCTTGGGACTGACCACCACTTCCATTTGTGTTCACTAAAGGAGCTGGCGACGGGGAGTTTTCTGCTATTCCTGAAATGAAGCTATTTATATTATTCTCATCCTCGTCGTCAATGTCATAATCATCCTCGAACGACGGGAGAGGCGGAAGATCACTATTTTCAAATTCAACTTCTATCCTCGGTCCTTCAGTGGAGGAAATTGCCGGCACGATCCTAAAAGGCGGACTAGTTACGTTAATGATGGTGCGATTTCGGCTCTTAGGAGTTTCATCTGAATTATCTCTAAAAATTGGAACGGGGGCGAGATCTCTTTCTCCGAATAATGAGCTCTCCGAATGGAAAATGATATCTTTCAATGGACCTTGAGCTCCCAAGTCCTTTTTAACGGCAATCACATTCTTTTGATTCGACCCATCGAGGAGAGATGAAGAGGAAGGAGGTTCTCTTAAGATCCCCTTCTCTTCAGACCCAATAAAGCTTTTATTCAATGGCTCAAAAAATGATTCAAACATGGCTGTTAAGTTCCGCTCGTCGATTCCGCCACTGTAAATAGTTGGAGAAATCATGGACTCGCTCGTTCCATTATAAGATCCCTCCTCCAAGTCATCAATGAGTTGGCCTAGTGTGGGCATAGGCGGGAGATCATTCAGCTCATCAGAGTACTCTTGGCTTTGGGGCAAAAAGGCCTTGCGGAGATCCAAATTCGAGGGCGAAGCGAGAAGAACTTTGACAGAGAGCAAAATGGGGTCTGTGCCATTTGTCTTATTCTTCGTCAAGTTTTTACTCGAGGAGATGTCATAGTTCCCGCTGAGTTGCTTTCTCTTCCCTTTCCCATTTCTCGTGGAGAGACGGACGTCAATGGAAGCCTTGAGATCATGTTCGCCCCTCTCTTCTTTTTTCTCAACGTAAGTGACGTTGGGAATTGGGTTCTTATTACTTGGAGCCTCCAAAATCCTGGAGAGCGAAGGCTCAGAACTATTAAGCGGAGTTGAAGTCGTCGACGTGGACGTATTGTTAGCTAATTGAGTTTGCGGTTCTGCTGTGCTCGAAACCGCTTTCCGCTCCAAGGGTATTATATCAAATAGAATGGGGATGCTAATACCTTTGATTTCTTTAATTAACTTCTCTTCATATTCGCTGTAATTCCCTACAGAGTTCCCTTGAAGAATTGGGAGCGGATTGGGAAGGGCTGATGGGTTCGTGATGAATGTGTTTTCCCTTTCAATTTCGCCCGGAGGAGAGACAGTAATGTAAATTTCGTCTGGATTCGATTTCCTCGCTGGAAACCGTAGATCTTCTTGAGTGTGCGATAAAGAATTTATTGTTGAGGGTGAAGAAGGATCAGGCGTCGTAAATTCAATGACTTCTATCACATGCGGAGCAGCAGACGTAATTGAAATCGGCGCAGTTGTGGTCGGGAGCGTTGTGGTCGAAGGAGCTTTTGTTGTTGTAGTCGTCGTCGTCGTAGTTGTCGTTGTACTTGGTATTGTTGTTGTCGTTGGAGCAACTGTTGTACTTGGAGTTTCAGCTGTTGTGCTTATTGTAATCCCAGCTGTTGTATTGGGTGTTGGTGAGGAATGAATCATCGTCACAATTGTCGTAATGGGATGAGACGAAGGCAACAAAGGAATCACTGAATGAAGCGGCTGAGCTTGTGGCGGAGACTCAGTCGAATACGTTGAGGATTGAGGTGTTGAAATGACAGCATGGTAGGGTTTCATCCGAACTGCCTCAAACTTCTCCATCACATTGATAATGGGGATTTCATCGCTCTCCTTCGCGTAATTGGGAGTTGAGGAGATGAGTCCTTGAGGAATAAGCGACGAAGTGGCTCCGCGCCCCGAAGGGATCGACGTCGGGGTTAAGTGCCTATCCTGAGTGAAAGAGATGGAGAAGGGCTCTTTGCTGCTCCCATGATTGAAAATGGTTGGTCTGGGAGATGAATTTATGAATGGCGGCGAGGACACTTCCCTATCTATAAATCTCTCATTTGATGACTCTGAAATGAAATGGGAAGTTTCCACTGAAGGCCCGCGCCCTAGAATGAACGGAGGTCGAACTTCGCTCGAATCTCTCTCTGGGGGAATGGGAGAAGAGGAAAAGTGATGGCCTGGATTGTCGGAAGGATGAGATCCGTGATGAATTTCCTCATGGTCCACGTGGGGGTGGGAGCTCAAAGTTGAACTTATTTGATGGTCCTTTCGCTCATCTATAATTGGGTAATAAATCATGTGAGGTCCACCGTGGGAATCATCATGGAGTCTGTTGAGCAGCGGGCCTTCAAAGTTCTCGATTGATGTGTAGGGAGATGGGCGGATTGTGCTGGTCGTGTAGGGCAGCTTGGAGGATTTCCTCATCATCAGGAGATTCACGAGACTCAACGGCGGCCGATGGGTGGTCACTATTGGCTCTGGAGTCAAGTCGGACTCTGTGGGCTCTTGATAAATAATTGATGGGCCGAAAGTGGAGGAAGGGCCGAAAGTGGAGCTTTTTTCATGATATTGACTCTTTGGAACGAACTCGATAATTTGAGGAGTTGTGTCAATGGGAGGATGACTGGATGTACTCGGATGTTGTGCGTAAACAACTTCATGAGATCCTGCCCGCTCTTCGCCTGACTCACCCGGGAGACTTTTGGAAAATAAGTTGGAGAAGTTGGGAAATATAATTCCAGGATTGATCGGTCTATGCACGGTTGGAACTTCTAAAAAATAAACATACTCATTTAAATGACAATTTCCTATTATTGCTGCTATTAAATCTCCACACTTTTTAGCCCGTTATAAACGTAAAAACGATCAAATAGCGCAAATTAAGCTTATTTTATTACGTTTAAAAATTAATAACCACGTTGTGAAAAATGACATAATGGTGGAAATAATTCAACATTACTTTTGTAAAAATTAAGGCAAATAGCTCAGTAAAGCACGTTAACTTTCATTTCAATGTTTATCTATTTATTAGCTTATAAAAATATGAATCGGGGTGTTTTGAATAAAACTTACCATAATGTAGATTGAAGTCTTGATCTGGGTGTGCGATGGTGTAGCTGTAACTTATGATTCTCGGGTGTTCCTGCGGAGGCCTGTTTCTCGAGGGAAATATGTTTACATTCACCTGGCTCTTGGCTTCGGGCCTCGTTAACACTTCTTTGAGCAATAAAAGTAGGATAAAAGTCAAATTGAAGTTCCTACAAGTAGAGAGACCCATTCTCAATTTAATTGAATTATTCAATTCCTGGAGGAATTTCGAGTCCAACTCAGGTGCGTAGATGTAATATCATTCGTGATGTCACTTTACATTATGGTTCACTTGATCTTTATTCCTCGAGAGCCTGTTGAGGCCGATGATGGAAAGGAAGTTCCAGTCGAAAGGGAAACCAGATTCAACTTGGTAAAACCTCACACATCACTCTCGTGAGTCTCGTGCCAGAGGATTGACCGGGATGAGCCGTCCATTCCAAGAGACGACGAGGAAAGGAGTGATCCAAGTGACCCAGTAAGTCGTGTAACAAAGAAGGTGTCTACTCCTCGTCCGCCTCTTCCCTTTTACTTTCTGAAGGGACTCTCAGTCATTATGCGAACTAATCTATTCTCAAGTCTCGGAAGGGGTGAAATATGTAATGACGAGTAAGGAGAAGGGGGTGAAGGAATTCGTAGTAAGACTCAAGGAATATCCTTCACGTGGTGGAGACTACCAGAGTGAGGTTTAACAATATTATGATTCAAGGAACGTTAATATTTCATGTATTTTACTACGATTGAATTCATGTGAGGAGCTTGGGGAGTCTCTGGCTTTTAGTTCTCATCTCTTATAGTTGTTCGCTCGGGCTTGCCTTGCCGTTATGAGTAAATGTAATAAAGAGTTAAGGACATGGGAAGGAAAACACTGGCACTTTGGCTACTCACTCACTCATCAACAGATCTGATTGCAAACTATACAATATATGATGTACAACTATATGGAAAAAATTCATGCTGAACGATGTGGGATGTCTATAGGGAAAAATTGAAATTGAAATGTGGGAGAACCTGTTTCTTTTGCAATTCTATTCGCTATGTTCAATATTATTTACATTAAATGCAAAAAACCATAAGGGAAGGATTATTAAGACTTTTTGATGAGTTGAATTATCGAATATTTGAAGGCGCCTTTGTGAGAGAGAATAATGCTCATATTTCAGAGCATTTCATCTTATGAGCTTGCAATATGTAGTGAATAATGAGATTAATGTGGTGATTGTATGCAGCCGAATGCATCCATCAATTTGCGAATAATTTGTAAAGGGCTCGACAATAACAATAATGCGACGATTAAAATGATTAATTGGTTTGAAATTTTAGGTTTCAAAATATATTTTTTGTGAATTCTATGTGATTGCTGTGGTAAGTTGAGGACTTGATGAGATGAGTATAATGTATTTATTTTACAATTAAAAATTGCTTAGAATGTTAAAACAAACGAGCATAGGAATAATATAAATTTGATAATGTGTACCACATTATTACACAAATTCTCTAGTTGTTTGTCTTTTGATGAAATAGCACAAAATACTAATTTCCTATTATATTACATTTATTCTTCAATTTTCAAAAGTTTAGTAGATCAAATTAATTCTACTTACGATAAACTTGTAAGAAATTTACTTTGTTTTAACAAGTACGTAACAAACACAAAGCAACATTTTTTCAGGTGTTATTAACTCCAACTCCATATGAGTCAAATTAACGACTTGCAATTAACTTAGAGAAGTTAAAATACATAAATACAAAAAGACGATATAGTAGAGTATATAAGCTCTTAGGAATACACATCAAGATTTATATTAATTACTTCTTTAGCAAAGCTTGATTATTTTCAGTGAAATTAAGAATGCCTCATTTTTAATCATTTTCAAGAACAAAGTTCAATTCTAATTAAAAGACGGAATTTGAGAGCAAACTTCCTCATTCTGCATTTTATCGCACCTTCTTAGTTTCTGTAATTATTTAACACTAGTTAATCTATAACTATCAAAGAATAATGCGTAAGGAGGTAAGAATTAAGAAGTTGGGTTAGGGAAAATGCACACAACTCCTTTTTGAACCATTATTTAATTTTTATCGTTAATCATGTAACTTCCTTTGGGATAACGCGTCACTAGCGAGTAAGATCGAGTATTCCAGATATGAAGACCTGACCGTTATATCCTTTAAACAAATAAAAATTGATCAAAAAGAACTGACGAGAATCTCGATTGAAAACATGCCATTATGAGTCCCGATCCTTCGATATCTTTCTTTTCGGTGTGAATAAAAATTCTTTGTGAGGTGCAAAATCGGCCTTCTCGACTTCCCTCCCATTCAAAGTTCGGAATATCCGAGAGATCTGGTGAGGAGCAGAAGGTTAATTAGCCGACCATGTCGAAGACTTTACCACAATAATCTTCTATTTCACTTTACCAAGTTTTAAACAAAGGTTAATCTCACAAATTTTCTGCTCATATTGTACATAAGGCACCATATCTTCAGAGTTAATCTGAGGCTCGTGAGCATTATTCCGAGCTTCATTTTCGCCTCTTCAATTTCATTATTACACAATAAGGTTTTATACTTGAGCAATTAAAAGCCCATATTTGAAGTCTGAACTCAAAGTCTTGAAGAATTATTAAGTCTAAATGACGATTGTACTGTCTTGAGCTATGTATTGCAATTTTCATTCATTCAAAGCACGACTTGAAATAACGTTTCCGAGGATGAGAGTTTTTCTTGGACTCTATATTTTCATGAATGTTCAATTACTTCTCCCGTGTAGTTTAATTAGCATTTGACCCAATTCACCCCGAATTACATCGCTCTACTATTTTTCTACGAGCCTCGAGAGTCTCAACGACTGGCATTGCTCTCTTTACCCTGAGTTTACATATTTCCTAAAAACAAGAAGTGACTTTTCGAGAGAAAATTCACTTTCTCAGACAATCTCTTCTCACCATCATTTATATCACTCTTATATAACATTTTTAATTTACTAAAGATGCTAAAATTATAATAGCAAATAATATCGCATTATAATTAAACAATATATAAATACTTAATTCATTAGTAGCTATTATAGTAGAATTTTCACAAGTATTTTTAAAGAATTTAGTCGAAACTTTATATTGATCTCTTAAATTTAAATTAGTAGATGAGAACAAAACACACATTAGAGACTTCATTAAATGAAATCTGATATCTAGGTATAAGTGAGATACAATGAATATTACAAATAATCTTCTTGATTAATGAGATCATTCTAAAAATAAACACCTTTTGGTTATTTATTAGTTTTTTTTCAGAACATCTACAGGTTTGTAAGGAGCAAAAACAAAGTGCAAGTTACTTAATTAGCATTAGTGTTAATTAAGAATATAGATAGAAACGAAAATGTCGATTTTCTCCCTGATCTCCTTCAAATCAAGGTGATAATGTTGAATTACAGTGCTTACGTGGGACATTATTTACTTCATTCAGACGTCGCACCTTACCTTAAAAGTATAAACAGCGTAAAATAGACATAGAGAAGACATTTCAACTGCAAACAACGAATTTGTCAAACACTTACATTAATATTCTTTAACGTAGTTCACACAGTGAATATATTATTTTGTTTATAAGTAATTACAATATATCAGTGGGTAGTCGAGACAAAATGATTTATTTTGAACTTCTAGCTTTAAACTTTGGATTGATGCTCTTCCTTGTGTTAAAATTATCCTATGTACCTGTTAAATGTATAATGATTTCCTTTAACATTTTGAATTGTAGGTTAAATAAGCTTTAACGTCATGCAGATATAAACTTTTATATATATAAATGAAGATGAAACAAAAGCACATTTGTAGTCAATTGAAATTCATTCATTGTAAGAGTAAGTTGAAGTTGACCATTAACTTGAAGCTTATAAACCAGTATTTCCTTGCATGTGCGTTTCATGATTACTTTAATCATTATTATGTATAATTTAAATGTAAAAATCTAAAAATTTGTATCTATCAATGTAGCAAATGCCCTTTCTCTAAGCTTCTACCACGTACTTGTGATTGTTAATGTATTCCTACTGTGCTAGCAAGATTCACAATTTCCCATAAAATTTCTAAAAGATTGCAAACCAAAAATTTACGATCGAAAATATTATGTTTATGTACTTCTCCATTTGATTCCTCTTCTCAATTAAGGCCAAATTCTTATAGTAGGACAAAGGATCTCTAATATACTAAAGATGATTATGGTTAAATAGATATTTTGGTTTAAGATCATTTATTTGCATTATCATAGCACTAGTTAATTGTAAAAGTAAAGGTAAGACTGAGCAAGACTTATGATTTATAAACAAACTGTGATCAACATCTGGAATTGCATCAAAGAGCATCAATCTCAATGAGCGAAAATAATCAAAAATAGCTGCAAGAGCGTTTAATTCTATTAAATAACCATCATCCTGAGCAATGGCGAAAGGCATTTAATTGAAATAAATGAATGGACATTTAAACGGATGCATATAAGATTGGAAAGGCGGCGACTGGTTGAATGCGAATCATTTAGTAATTCAAAGACCTCGGTGTCTCTGCAGGACGATTAGGACGAGGAATATGAAATGAGAGGAGTTGAAAGATATACAAGTAGTGCACACCGCATCAAATGCTAATGGTGTCATTTGTAAACATTTGCTCAAGCTTGCAAAGAACGCAAAATAACTGAAAGGATGAGCGATGGAAAGAAGAGCGATTGAGAATGAGAAGGAAGGCGGGCGGAAGTCATAAGAGATCATTTCTGCAATTCACATTCAATCTCATCTTCGTTCCCTTTCATGTATTGGATGGACATCATGTACCGATTATATACATAGTAAACTACCTCTGTTCCCTTATACGCTTCAAGTGTTTTGCTAGAATAAGACAAATATGCTTATATATCCACTTCTTGTATAAGATTTTTGAGGAACAATGTTACGTTGTGAAACAATAGTCTATTAGAATTATACAATATGCA
Organism: Neelides sp. FZ-2019; assembly: GCA_009869795.1. NCBI lineage: Eukaryota > Metazoa > Arthropoda > Collembola > Neelipleona > Neelidae > Neelides > Neelides sp. FZ-2019. Next base: position 12,540 of record VJMY01000085.1, read on the forward strand.
TGAATTGGTCCTCCCAACGACTTCAAATTTTGTAAAGAGCTGATTCAAACGACCTGATTGTACTTCTCAAGAAGCCTCAGCCGCGTCCCTCGACAATCAATTAAAATTAAGATGGAGTGGGAAGGGGAACCGGCCACTTTCGCCGATTTCCTTTAAAATATTTGAAGTAATATCCCATTTGCATTTTTGCCTACATGAGGTATTTCTCATACGTAGTTATTAAATTTATACTCAAATTATATATATATATAATTATAGACAAATCCACGGCTTTAAACTAATGATGAAGTGAACGGAGAGCATGAATTCCTCGAAATTTTCTCATTTTCAACTCATCATTCGTACTCGAGAAATTATTTACATTCTACTACAATATTGAACTTACAATAACAAACTTGTGCATCAATGCACAATTCAAGTTCGGTTTTAGCCAAAAGAAAAAATTTGAGAAACTACCAATTACATTTGCTATGCATTTACCCTTTCAATACGTCGTATCCTTTTATACCTAAAAGGCATGTATTAAACAGGCCATCCAAATTTATCATTTTAAATCGAGATTTGAATCATTTATAAGATGTGAACCACTAGAATGAGACCTCTTATGCCATAACGACGTTCGTTTTATACTTTTAAATAATAAATAAAACTTTTTCATATAGTTTTATATTTAGTAAGCATGCATGTTATAAAGTAACAAATGAACACATTTATAAAAAAAACTTTTAATTGCACTTTGCTAATTAGAATTAAAGTACAATTATATTTTGTATGCTGTATCAAAGAACGTTTTACGTTTCTTAAAAGTAGATTAAATTGAATGAATTAATTAAATTATAATTTATTTATAAGTAATGTGTGACCCATTGACTTCACGGAATTGTCCAGCAGGCTGATGCATCTAGTTGATTAGTGTCTGGAGACACTCGTGCTCCCTAAGGTTCATGTCCGGAGGTAACGGTGGCCAATGCAGAAGACGCTCCCGGACAATCCCGTGACGAGGAAACCATCCGTTGGTTGACGCTGAAACATGATTTTTTGCATTGTCCTTTGCCAATTCGTCAGCGCAATTAAAGAAATATCGTTCCAGGACATCCTGGAACTCTGGAATTTATTCCGTACCTCAGATCCGTAAGATCCGACTTCCCGTTGAACCCGAAAGCACCGAAATCCAAGTTCAATCCACCACCAAATCCCCGCTGGATAAAGGTCCTCTTTTCTTTACAGGAATCTGTTCAAAATCCTTTAAACCTGTCAGGACCATCCAGGTTGTACTTATTTTTGTCATTAAAAATGACTCTAGTAACATTCATGTAAGATTTATATATTCCCTCGTATATTCCCTGATATATTCGCCCGTTTAATATATTCCCTCCTAAAATTGCAAGGAAGGGTCTTTCGAAAAGAGAGAAAAGATAGTCTTTTCTTCATACAGGAATCAAGTAGTTTGAGATAAATCTTTTCTTATAATAAATATGCGTTTAAATAATGCATTTAAGTTACTTGCACTTTATTTCGCAAAACCAAACCCGTACTTATATTCTTGCTACTTGCTATCAACTTGTCATTCATCATTAACGTTAAATGTCGAATTGTTAAAAGAAAATGCAAAAGCTTGGGTACCTCAACTTACTCTAAAATATGACTACACAGTTTGTTTATTGAATAAAAAAGATTTTTATTGAAATGAAAGTGTTGATGATATTTTAACAACAAAACGTATTATTACTTTTCAATGAATGAAATTCATAATTAGGCAAAATGCGAGTAGTAAAGAGCATGAATGTGAACAGCATCTGTTTCATGTCGTTTTTCAACCTATGCAAACTCTCCCCTTCTTTCAATTCACGAGACAGTTAGTGTCCCCTATAGATGTATGTATTTGCAATTTGAATTAAAGAATAAATATAAGCATTTAACAAACTTTTAAATTGCAATCCAAACATGAGATTTTCTATTTCAATGCTTAAAGATTGGATTGTGTGAGAAAAGAGAAATTGTCATAAATGGAAGATTTATTATTCCCTTTTTAATTTATTTTATAATTCGTAGCCAATTCAAATAAATTTGGAGTGAATAATTGAAAAAGAAATGGTTTAATAAACATTTACAATGAAAAGAAAAAAAATTGAAATCATTAATTTCTAAGTGTGATAGTCGAGATTTTGGGTTAATTTTTCCCTTCATTTTCTCCACTGTCATTAGAGGGAAGTTCAACACCGGTTGAAATCGAGTCGACGTCATAATCCGAAACTGCGTCATTTACTGGGGCAGAAGTCGAAGCTTCGACTGGCTCCTTCATCGCCTTTTCAACATCTTTACTTTCATTTTCATTTTCAACGGCGATGACTGTAGTTTCTTGAGATGAATTTTCACTGAGAGGCTTTGAACCTTCGGGTTGATTCGTTTCTTTGTCCTCTGTGATTTCATTACGAGCATTCAATTGCCAATAAATGAGAGGCTGTGGTTGGTATTGATAAGTTGGATTGGTATAATATTGAAGTACAGACACTGGCTTCTCACTCTCGGTGTATGCCAATGGAACTGAAGAGCAAATTAATGTAAGTATTCAAATGTCAATAAATAGTTTTTTGAAAATTATAATAACGATCAAATAGTTTTACTTTAAAACATTTCAAACTCAACAAACTCATTTCATAAAATAATGAAATAAAAATAATATTTTAATCTTTCTTATATATTTTTTAATGTAAACTTTAAATCATACCTTGTAAATGTTGATAATCAATAAGTTGAAGTTGAGTTTGAATAAAAGGGGTTTGATGACGTGTGTAATAATATTGTTGATACTGCTGATTTCCAATTTGATGAAGTTGTTGATTATCTAATTGAATGTACTGGTGATTATTAAGTTGATGATGGAAAGGCAGGAAAGTGGAAAAAGTGTGCGGAGCACCATTAACGCACAACGTTAGGGAAAACAGAGCCAAAAGCTTCATTTCCATTTTAAAGACTGAAAATCCCAATGGACAGGAGAGTCTTAAAGAGTCGAAAGGAAGAACGAAACTGGAGGATTAGAAAATGAACTTGATTTATAAATGTTCAATTATATTGCATAATACATGTACATACCTATTTGAATCATCTCATCTTGCTCTCCAATCATTGCAAACCATTTTCGGAAAAGAAGGAGTGCGAAAAAACCAGTTTTATCACATGAATCAGATTGAAAGAAAGGTAATAGTCATGTAAGTATAAGAGCTATGTGGATTCCAGACGCCCATCTTTGAAAACTGCTCCCATTTATTGTCCTCTCTATCATGCGTGAATAAATTACCTACTAACTCTCCTAGTATCGATGAGTCTGTTCCAATATTACGTGTGTATATTTAACAATGCGACTCATGTTCAGTATTTTACAATATGTAGTACTAACTAATAGCATATGCAACTCATGCAAGCTTACAATTTACATACCTTGAGCGTACAATTCATCAATTAAGGGTGAAAAAAGGAATGACCTCGTCGAGGTAAAAATTCTTCATCGTTCAAGACTTCAAATACGAGTTTGAAAAGGAGGAAATATTTATTGGGTGGATATATAGATTAAATAATATGTTATTAAGAATAAGAAGCAAGAATGGGTTGAAGACAAATCAATGAGTGCAAATTAAGTTTCACTTTCTATATAAAAGATAGTATTATACATACGCCTTGCATACTTTTTCTTTGATGTCAAGTTATTGAATTGCGTCTAATTAAGATGAATCACTCAAGATTACGGATACAGGATATTGACTATATAATAATATCATTTGTGGAGACCATTATTTAATTTGTTACCTAATGCAAAATGAAGTGATCATTAGCTATTTCCCATAAATGGATGTACAAGATTTAATATCCAGATATATAGTCAATTATTACATTTTAACATCTCTTGCTCATTGTTCCCAAAAGATGACAAATTGTAACAAAAGGTTTAAAATAGAATTTAATTTTTTATTTGTGCTTTCTTCATACATTTTCCATTTAAAAATATGGCAATTGGTAAGACATCATTTTACAATTCTTAATATTAGTTATCTTAGTTAAAACCTTATATAATGATAAATTGCATTTCGTTTGCCATTAAAACAAATCAAAAATTATATTATATTGACAATGAGAGTACAAATTATTTAGGTAATGATGTTAATAAATAAAGGTGTCAATTGTCGCTCATTCATACCATTGAGAAGTATACTTTTGGTAGGTAATCTTAATAAATAACAAATAAATAATTTAGCTATGTATATTATATAACAGGAATCAAATGTATCTAAATTAAATATCTAAAATTCGCTCTACGATATCACAATGATATTGACTTGAAAGCAATGAAGCTTAAACTTAAAATACTAACACTGTAAAATTCCTGGAAATAAATACTATATTGTGAAATATACTTTTATAATAATTCTAAAGTTTTATTATTAAATGTACACACTTTATAGCTATACATCTTAATTAATATTTATATTAAAATATTTAATGTCTAATTAGTTGGATAAATAGCTATAAATGTAATCTCAATATAATCTTTACATAAGTGAAATTCTATATAATTTAACGTGCGCTTATCTTAATACAATTTCAAATAATATAATTCACATTATCTAGAGCACTGAAAAAATATATTTTGAACAATAAGAACTTTTTTCAAAGTAAATTATACTAGCACCAATAGAAATTGTGAACCAAATGAAAGCCTATCTTAAATAGTGGTTGGAAAACAATCTATAATTTCCGTTCTGAATCAAAACCTTCAAGGCATCTTATGGCTTTTAAGTACATATTAAGTTATAATAATGATTTTAATAAAAGTTTTTTATAGGTAATATTTTTATATCAACTGTATCTTATAATGGAACATCAATGGAAGGCAATATCAACACTGTTGAATCTTTTTATCATAGAATTTTGGTTCAAATTGGATAATCGTAGGTTTACGAATGAGGTCAAAATCTCTTGCTTTATTATAGCAAAGGACTCCGATAATCACAATCCCAGTTCCTAGACCGCTTAATATCGTTATTTGGTTTCCAAATAGCATCACGGACAACCATATCAAAAAGGCTCGCTTCGCCGTATTCGCAACACTAACACAGTGAAATAAAAAAATTAGCCAAACGTCAAAAAATAATTAAATCAAAAATATTAAATTTTTTAAGTTAACTAATGGTTAAAGTGACAAATAGACATGTTAATTAAAAAAACTTATTTGCACCTGTGAGTGACTGGAGATATGTAGTCCATGAGGACATAAGCTGAAATGCTTTGGAAATGAAAGAAGATCCCGTTTAGTATATAAATCCAAATCATCCAAGGATTTTCTCTCACTCCGGCGGTATCAACAAGAAAGAAGGAGACTGGAATTTGTACAAGCATAGCCGACATGCTCGTATAAAATTGAAGCTCTGCCGGACTACATAATTAATTTGTCTATTAGTTAGCTGTTAATTATTAGTGGAAACAATTAAAAACTAAAAATGGTTGAAAGTTTACATTACATAATATATCAAATTCAATCATAAAGCAGAAAAAATAGTTTTAGTAATGCTTTAGTTTAGATCAACAACAATAATTAAAATTAATGATAGATAGCACAATGTTTAAAATTAATAGCCACCTGTAGCGGTATCTCTCTCCACTGATTAACATTTTCGAATAAACGTTTTGAAGGCTAAATAAAAAATTGTAAATATAATCTTTCAATTAATATACTGACATAATAAAAAATATAGTCAAAAATAGAACTTACCACTCCGTAAAATTAGTGGCCATGGCCGATAGGAATCCTCTAGAGTCAAAGCTCAATTCATTCGCTGAGCAAAGGGCAAGACCCCCCATCACAGGAACAAGAGATAAATTAACGTAAAATCCCGTTTTCTCTCCAAGAAGAAGCCTTGAGAGAAAAATGCAAAAGTTTAATCGATAAAACACTTAAATGAAGATGCAAGAATTAATGTTTTACGATTAAAAATACTCAAATTGGTTATGAATGTTGAAAGTTTAATAAACTTACCAAGAAATTAACACAGTAAAAATAGGAGCCGAGCTCTTAATAGTTTCGGTGAAAGAGACGGCTACATAATTAAGAGCAACTAAACCTAAAACGACTGTTGTGAATCTAAAATAAAGACAAATTGAATATTGTAATCATTTCTGAAAGCACTTAAGCTAAAACAAATAATAAGAAATGCATTTATAAGATAAATTCTAATTGCTTTTTTATTCAAGAAATAACCTCATTGTCCCGACGAGAATCATATGCTTGAAAAATCCTGGAGGCCTTGATAATCTCCTTACTTTTTTGTACATTCCACAAGGGAAGTACCTGAAAATTAAAATAATCACATAATTAAAAAAACTCCAGACTTAAGTATCAAAAATTAAGATTCAAAGGTAACTTACATTTGAATGAAGCCACATGTCAAAGTCATTGACATTTGACAGGTTCCTATTAAAAATCAATTGGGTCAAGTTGATTGTAATTAAAATTTTGGCTTTGAGTTAGATTATTATTCTAAATACCTAAGAGCGTCGGATCCCCGAGAAGATTCGTCATGATATACCTTTAAAAGAGGACAATTAATCCAGGTAAAGGTAAAAGGAAATAAATAATGAATCAAGATGGGATTCTTACTTGTTGAGAAAGAGCGTACATCCTGAGAAGAAATACCAAAGGAGCAAAAATAGGATAGCTCTAAAATTCCAAAGTCCTTCTTTTTCGGCCTCAATGACCGGTGCACCCGCCTCATACATTGCAAACCATTATCTAATTATCTTCCCTTTTACTAATCACTCGCGAAATATAAATTTTACAATTGACTTCGTGGCAAATTTTGAACTCCAGCGCGAGCAGTTACATCCTTTTGTACATCACAAGTTCACACTCGCAATGAGACATGCATGAAGTTCAGCATAAATTCATACATGCTACTACTGCATAGAAAATCGCACCGTTCACACCTTTAACTACCCACTTAGCATTAATTGAAGTAATTACTTTATTTATTAATAAAGGCTCACAATGCGATGAAAGCTAATTTAGATACGTCTCGCAACAATAAATATACAAATAAACCGGCTGATGAAAGGCAGCTGGGAGTAGGTTTTACTTAACCTGTTCCCGAGTACTCCAACTTATATTATAAACTCCCTATCAAAATTCTTTTTACTTAATGTTTTTTCAAAATATTTTCGAAATTACAAACTATATTTATATTCCGTTTTATATTTAGTGGACAAAGAAGAATACGCTCTCCGACAATTCTGGTAGACGCTGAAACTTGGATTTTAGCATTGTCCTTGACTAAAATCCAATTTTCTTCAGTAATTTGGTCCCCACAATTAAACAAATATCTTTCAATAACATCAGGGTACTCTTCCGAGTTTATTTAGGATGTCATCACGAAGGTCACGTTGTACCCGAATGCAGCGAAAATCATCACCGTTTCGCCCCAAATCCCCGCTTGTCACATTTCGTTTTTCTTTTCAGCAATCTACCCAATATCCTTTAAACCCGTGAGGGCCATCCAGATTAAACTTCTTACCATCATTAAAGATGACCTTTGTCCATCTAAGGCCCATAAAGGTCATCTCTCTTGCCCATTGAAATCTCGCATGTCAGATTTCATGGTCATCTTCGCTCTTTTATTGTAAGGGCATTGTGAAATTAAACATTGAAATACTAACTCAGTGGAATATAATTTGGAGAAGACGATAGCAGGTCGGGGGCCAGTTAAGTAAAATCTACTCCCAGCTGCCTTTCATCAGTCAAATAAACTTGATTTTGTTTAAAGTGAATTATATCACGGAATGGATGATTGAAATCAGTCAATTGAATCTTTAATAAATCTTTATTTTCTAACTAATCATTAAACAAAAGAAAGTTCATTAATAGATTAGGTACTTCTTATCTATATAAAAATTAATAGTTAACTTCACATTAATTAAACATTTGAAGTAAAAAATGAATTTCTTCTATATAAATATAATTATGTATTAGATAATTAATTATGTACAGGCGATGTGTTTAGATGGTTTTGTGGATTAATCTTGCATCTCCTCTGGGATTTCGTGGGGATTAAGAATACCAGGAACGGACATTTGGATTCGTCGTTTCTCGGCTTCAGCCTCTTGCAGGGAAGCTTCCCTCTCCTCTAGGTATAAATCAGAATCGTCCTCACCGGTGAATTCCTAATGAACAAAAAATACAAGTTTAATTGTGTTGAAATAAATACAAGATCAAAAGCTTTAAGATTAAACATTAAATTACCCTGATTTGAACAAGGAAATCACGAAGATGCTCCTTGAAGGCCGGAACATCCTGATCCAAGTTAAACATTCCTGTGACCATAATTTTGATTTGGTTATCTGTGAGATGTGGGAAAGCAGTTTTCAAAAGATTCGCCATATATTCCTAAATAGTTAAACAATCAAATTAGACACAATTCAAAACTCATACTCGGATATTCACAATTATTTAATTATAATATTTTAATTCACAATTAATTAAAAAATTTCTAACCTGGAGAAATACAATATTTTGTGATGGCTCAAATGCCCCGGACGTGTTCGTATTCAGCGGCACTGTCACTTTCCCCAGCTCGACAATAGTGAGAAGATAAGCAAGAATGCTGGCGTGCATCCCGAGTCCAGCAGTATGTGAAGTATCGGTAACGACGGAGAAAATATGCTGGGTGATTTCTGTGAGGTACGTTTGATAGAAACTCTGGGCTGCTTGCTCGTGACCTCCGATGTTTTGAAGAAGTTGATAAAGGATGTTGAGCCCCGTGTCCGCCACGTTTCTCATCGTATGTTTAAATGCCCAGATAATCGAGTCGAGCACTAGTTTGAATTGGGCTGGAGAAATGGTCAAAAGAGCAGGGAAACAATGCGTATTGACAGCCTAAAAATCATCAAATGTAAAGTCAGTAAAATGACCCATTTTAATCATTCTAGGACTTTACAAGATGTAAAAAAAGACCATAATAAGTAAATATTTAAATTACCTGAAGAAGTAGAAAGAAGTTTGTTCTGTGTTCCGGGAATTCCTCAAAATCTTTATTGATCATGTTGAGGGTGCATTCGAAGACAGCGTCGAATATTTTGGGTATCTGTGGTGTGATGTGTCCCTCAAGCTTGTTCACGATAGCAGCCATTGCACAGAGAACTTCAGGTTCCCGAGCAGACGGAACGGATGTGAGGTTGTAATCCATCAAAATGGCTTCAAGAAGCGGTGGAATGAAATTCTCAAGAACCATTTGAGGATTGTTGGATCGAGAAACCCAGCAGGAAATAAGCTTGACCGTTTCTTTCTTCACAACCCTCATGCCTTTGATTAGCGGCTGCTTCGTGACTCCTTCTCCGTTGATATTAATTGCTTGTGAAATATTATCGCTCATCACTTTATAAACGTTTAACATATCGAGATAAATTCGGCCAAGCTGGAAGCAAAAAAAATTCAATAAACCCTTAAATTCAGACCATTTTAATTAAAACATTGTGAAAGTGTAGAGCGAAGCTCACCTGAACGACGTAAGGATGTCCAAGAGCCTTACAAGCTCTTACATTTGTTTTCAAAATGGAAGAAAGTTGCTTAATTGCATCGATATCCTTGAGGATCTGAACATTCATGGAAGCTTGTGAAATGATATCGTCCCATACTTGATTTGGTAAATTCATGTATTTCTCAATCAGAGATTCTTGAACGGAAGTGTCCGTCTGAGCCGAAATCATATAACCAACAGCTTCGTAAAACGTATGAACCTACAATGTCCAGGATAAAAGAGTAAATTATTTTTTAATCATTTAAACTCAATACAATCATAGACAAAGGTATGTGTGCAAGTAAGATATCATTAGCAAAAAACGTTTAAAATTATAATCATGAAATGTGAAAATTGATTCATACCTGTTGTGGCTGAAGATCGCAAATGATCGTTGATGTGGTCGAGAGGATCTCTTCGATGAACGGAGCAATTTCGCCCATTTGAACGGTCACAAAATGTCGTCGACACTTCTGAGCAATTTTGATAAACGTGTCACAAGCCATGTCCTGAACTCCATCGTGAGTTTCATGCATGAATTCGAACAGCTTGTTCACGACCGTTTTGAGAAACTTCCAATGAGCTCTGAGAAAGCGGGGATATTGCCCAACGACGTACATAATATTGGAAGCAATAATTGCCTTGTTGTCTTTGCCCTTCTTTTGCTCGCAAAGTCCAAGTAAATCCTTGATGACCGTCACAATGAATCTTTTCTCATCCTCTTCGTGCATGGCCCCAGAAATACTTCCAATAGCCCAACAAAGCTAAATGGGAAAAAAATCCACATAATGTCAAATTAGCTCAAATAAATGATTAATTTATCACAATCAGAAAATAAAAACTTTTTCTTTACCGTATTAAGATTTTTCCAAGACCACTCGGTTCCATTGACTTGATTCTGAAGTTTCTTCGTCATAATCTTCTCAGTGTCTTGACAGTCCAAATGAGTGAGGTAAACGAGAGTTTCTCGCATATTCTTGTACAAATTGATCGAATCTGTGTCCTTCATGAATTCTCTCACGACTTCGCCGTTCTCGTTTTCAACAACTAGGACTTCCTCTGGTTTGGCCATTCGGCTGATCATCGTCAATCTGACTCTTGAAAGGACTGGCGAGTAGAAGTTCCTCCTTGGATGTGGAGTTTGAGACATACTTCTCCCACCCAAAAACAACGGAGTAGCAGAGGGAATGAAAGGTGCCTCCCTAATTTTATATTAATATTTAGTTAGGTTATTTATTTAAATTCTCTTAAAGTAAACTATTAAGTTAACTCCTATTGTCTCCTACTAACCTGTAAAGATCAGCTGAAAGCGCATTCCAATATTCGAGACATATTTTGAATATCTCGACTTCATCGACTTCTGAAATTAAGACGAGGTATTGGAGAGCCTTAATGAGGATTTCATTGTTTTCTCCCTTTTCAATGAGACTTCCATGTTCTTTCAGGTACGTACAGAGAAACATGGCCAAGTTTTGAATGAACTGTTGTTCCTTATCTCCACCTCGAGCATAAGCATCACGAATGTTTACGCTCAAAGGAACCATCTGAAAAATGAGCCATATTTAATTATTATTAAATCCATATTTTTATTATAGGTAACTAGTTTTCATTTTGAGCATTAAAATACTCGAGAAAAAGTAATAAGTCAACTTACGGTTTCCAACTGGCTCATCGTTTGATTAAAAAGTGTGATAAAGCGTTCGTCGTAGTGAGACACAGTGACACCAGCAATTTCCGTCAAACACTTAAGTGTCACATTACGAAACATGGGCACATTTAGAAACTAAAAACAAATATCCAATTTATTTCATACATTAAAATCACACGTCTTTAAATAATAAAAATTATGCTTTATAAAATTTGTTAAAATACAACTCGTAATTAATAAAATACCTTAAACGTTAGTGTAGTAATGAGATCAGTCTCAAAAATATAGCCAAGAGGAATCCAATTGAGGAAGCGTAGAAGAGTCTCCAAAGTTGCTCCTACCAAATTGGCATTTGCAGAATTCTCCATCACAAATTGGCAAAGTTGGAAGATTTGTGAGAACTCTGAGCACATTGTGTCTTTTAAGTGCTTGGCCTTCGTCTGCGTGAGTTGACCGGAGGAGAAGTCAAAGACTTCTTCGCTCAAAAGCTTCAGGATAGCCATGTTGTTTTGGCAAAGACTCTCATTCGTTTTACTTGCTCCAACAATGTCTGGGATGAAGGATTCCCAATTTTTCGGCCATTCACGCTTTAAGATCTAAAGAATGAGAATAAATTAGACTTCCAAATAACGTCAATATAATTAAGAATGAATGAATGTTATCACAAAAATAAATAATAATTAGGGAAAAATAATAATTACCTGCACAAGGATCATGTTAAGTTTATTCAGATAAACTTTTTCGGCTTCAAGAAGAATAGGGTCGGAGGAAGTTTTGATGATAAGGCCAACGATGTATTTCTTGATCCCCTCGCATTGAATCCTCGGCAAAGCCTTCCATCGAGTCTTGATGACCTGCTCGAGAATTTGTAATGCGTAATACTTTGTCTGTTGGTTAGTAGAAAACTCGAGGATGGTGTCAACTCGTGTCCAAGCGTCAGGATGCTCTTTTAATGTTGTCAGGATTTCTTGGGCCAATTTCTGCTGTATTTAAAATGAACACGGTTATTAATAAGGATTCCTAAAGGAGTTTATCATCGAAACTTTAAATGTTCTAATACCTGTTCCCCAAGACCAGCGTACATGCATCCTACGACGCTATCCAAGAGCGTAATGTCCAGTCGCTGGGTAAAGTCCAAGAGCTTGGACGCTTGTTCTGCTAAAGTTGCCATTTTAGCTCCAAATGGATTATCAGTTGAAGGGGGTCAAGTAGAAGCCACTTTTGGTTAATTAGTCCACAATTATCGCGTAAGGGGAATAAGGGCCCTAATGTTGAACTTGGGCCAATAGTCCTATCATTCTTCCGACGTTCCGACTCGGAGGGATGAACGAGTGAATATTGAGAATAAAAAGGTAAGTAAATAAGATGACTAAGTTCCATACAAGTAACCAGTAACTTGTTTCATCACAACTTCTCATATAAAGGCCTAAAACAAGTTCTTTGTCTACTCAGATACTTGAACTGAATTTTAACTTCTCAAACAATATGAATATATGATGGATGTTAGATGATTTTTCATCATTGTGGCTTATGAGCATGGCGAAATTCGTATTACGTCGGGCCACTACGAAACTGGCTCTAAAGTTTCTCCCCCATGAGCACGCGGTGGGATGAGTCTTTGGGGCCCAAAGTTTGGGCCCATAAATTCTCTATGTGTGGATTTGAGTAGTTCGCTCGCTCGTGGAGATTTCGAGAAGCCGCAAAGGATAAATGAAATTCTCGTGGAACTTTGTAGAAAGTCCCAAGAATAAAAGGACAAATCACTCTTGATTTCGTCATCAGTAGCCGGACATCGGTCGTCGGTCACTGTCAAGACAAATCTCATACTCCGATACTTCGTTCAAGAATTAATAAGCCTCTCTCCTCCGTATTAAAACGATAACGCGAGGGTAAATAAATTACGCAATTGTTAAACTTTATCGAATAATTTTTACTTTTAATATTTTTATTTTTCCCTTACAAGTTCTTATTTTAATTTATAATTTAATTACGCATTATGGCCTTTTAATGGAATTAATCATGACTCAATATTTTTTATAACTATCTTATTGACCTTTTTCTTTTTAAAGACATCATGAGCGAAGAAAACAAAAAGGCTGCTCTGGCAGAAAAAGAAGCCGGAAATGGAGAGTACAAGAAAAAGAATTTCGAGCAATCATTGATTCACTACAGAAAAGCAATTGAACTCGACCCGAACGAATTGACATATCGAACTAATTTGGCCGCCGTGTACTTCGAACAGCGTAAATACGAAGATTGCATAAAGGAATGTCTGGATGCAATTGAGGTTGGAAGGGAGAACAGAGCGGATTACAAGCTCATTGCGAAGGCATTTACGCGAGTCGGAAATGCATATGCGAAACTCGGAAATTATCAGAATGCTAAGATCTTCTACGAGAAATCTCTCAGTGAGCATCGGACACCCGAAACGAGAACTATCCTTTCAGAAATTGAAAAAGTCATCAAAGAGGAAGAGAGGAAAGCTTACATTGACCCTTCCAAGGCCGAAGAAGAAAAAGAATTGGGGAATGATTACTTTAGAAAGGGTATAACCATAATTAATAATATTAATATATTCTTAAAATTTAATTTTCATTAATAAGGACTATACCTCATTCAGTCCCGAAATGCGCTCGAAATTAAAAAATATTTTCCTATTAAAATACAAACGTATCGGTGGAAATAATCTCGAGGGCATTTCGGGGCTGAATGAGGTATAACCGCTTAATTATTAATTTTTGCTCACATTTTTTATTCATTTAAAAAAATTATATATTTTTAGGAGATTATGCCACTGCTGTTAAACATTATTCTGAAGCAATAAAACGAAATCCAGATGACCCACGTTTATTCAGCAATCGAGCTGCGTGCTATACAAAATTGGCTGCATTTGATTTGGGACTCAAAGACTGCGACAAATGCGTTGAACTGGATCCAAAATTTAGTATGCCATTACATGTTATATTCTTAAATCGTTAAATATTTCATCTTAACTTTCCGCTAGTAAGCTAGCTTTAGCAAGCAAGTTTTATATTAAACCTAATTTTCAATTTTTTAGTCAAAGGATGGATTCGGAAAGGAAAAATTCTTCAAGGTATGCAAGATCCTGGAAAAGCCATGTCAGCCTACCAACGTGCACTTGATGTTGATCCAAACAATGCCGAAGCTCTCGATGGACTTCGTCAAACAAACTCTGCTTTGCATTCCAATCCTGAAGAGATGCGCAAAAGGGCCATGGAGGATCCAGAAATTCAAGGAATATTAAAAGATCCAGCCATGAGAATGATCCTCGAACAAATGCAAAGTGATCCAAAGGCTCTTAGCGAGTATGTCATTTTCTCAAAATAAATTGATACCTTTAACCCTTAATTACCCATTTTTACAGTATAAAATAACGAACGATTAATATATTAATTATAATTATTCTGATTTACTTTTTTTTCAAAAATTTTAGGCACTTGAAGAATCCAGAAATTGCGATGAAACTTCAAAAATTACTCGAAAGCGGACTAATCGCTATTCGTTGAACTCATGAGATTCCCAAAATATAAGTCAAATCCACTCTCATACTGAAACCTTTGTTTTAACCATGTTATACAAAATCTTTGATTTATTTACATTTCTTAAACATTAAAACTTTAATTTGCTTTCTTTTTCTCGTCTTAAACGAGATGGACGTTTTCTAAAAATACAAATGTTTATCATTATGTTTATCTATAATTTCCATAATTACAGTTTATTACGATAATTTAATAAGCCACTTTAAGCATTATGTATACATAGGCAAAAATGAAGTTCTGATAAATAAAATAACCAAAACTGAATTATCTTTAGGCTAAAAGATTTTGTTTGAATAATAATTATATAGAAAACTAAATCAATCATTTTGCATACTTATGAATTGTTAGAACTTCATAATATCGTAACCCATAATCTCCTATCCATTGTCCATTCAAGCATACCTAAACTATTTTCGTTTAATAATACGGATTATGGCAAATCACATTTTCGCATTCTCACTCAAGCATCGTTTTGCATTGTTTTATTGTCTTATTGTATTGAATAAGAAGAAATTCACAAATTGCGCCATGCACTCATATGATTTAGTAAATGGCCTGACGTGGAAATAAACTTGACTGTTCTGTTGCCTATTCTTTCCATTCATCCTGACTGCTGAGTCCTGCTCTCATTGCTGTCATCAGTCGGCATACTGCTATATTAATTTAATCACAAATAACCTTAATTCTAAGATTATCAATCCTTTCTTACATAATTTCCCACCAAGCTTCTACAATTAAAAATTAAAATCAAATTCATTGAATAAAGCTATGATGAATTTTAAAAGAGAAAAGAAAGAGGAAGAAGAAGGTATGCCACTTTTAATTCGATTACTTTTTTTATTTAACTTGTAAACATGAATCATAAATTCATGGCTGAATTTTATTGTAAAAATTGATTATTTATTATTGTTTCAGCTTCAAGTAATCCTTACCAGTCTCTTGAGAAAACTACAGTTCTTCAAGAAGCTCGAGCTTTTAACGACACTCAGCCCAATCCTCGGAAATGTACGCTCATATTGTCGAAGATTCTCTATCTTCTCAATCAAGGGGAAGTTTTTGGAACAACAGAAGCAACGGAGACGTTTTTTGCTATGACCAAATTGTTTCAGTCAAGAGATCCAATCCTCCGAAGAATGGTTTATTTAGGAATCAAAGAATTGAGCTCGATTTCCGAAGATGTTATCATCGTAACATCAAGTCTCACGAAGGATATGACTGGCAAAGAAGACCTTTATAGAGGAGCTGCCATTCGAGCACTTTGCACCATCACTGATGTAAATAATTAATATTATTTTATGACTTTTGAAATCAATGCATACTGTTTATGATCTATACTTTAAAATATAATGCCGCTATCTCTAAAATATTTTAATTCATGCATAGTCTTCAATGCTTCAAGCTCTTGAGCGTTACTTGAAACAAGCGATTGTGGACAAACTTTCATCAGTGAGCAGCGCTGCCCTTGTCCGTGCTTATCATCTTACTGCTTCAAACGGGGAACTTGTCAAGCGATGGGTCTCAGAAGCTCAAGAAGCTCTCAACTCTGAGCAGTAAGAAATAAGACAAGAGAGTCATTATTGAAGTTAATTAAATTACTTTTTGAGTTGTTAAGTATTTGGTGTTTTTAATTTTTAGCGTTATGGTTCAGTATCATGCTCTTGGTGTATTATACCACATTCGAAAAGCAGATCGCTTGGCTGTCACAAAGCTTCTTAGCAAATTGACCAAAACTCACTTGAAGTCTCCGTTTGCAGTTTCTCTCTTGGTATTAAAATATAATCACAATCTCATTTAATTAATAATTAAGTATATTATATAAAGATCCTTGATCTAAAGAGAAATGTGAACATAGATTCGTATAGCTGCCAAGGCTGTTGACGAAGAGGATAATCCTGTTGATTCACCTTTCTTCGACTTCTTTGAAGCTTGTCTTCGACATAAGTCGGAGCTCGTGATCTTTGAGGCAGCCCATGCAATTATCAATCTCAAAAAGATAACAGCGAGAGAAATCAATCCAGCAGTGAGCGTGCTCCAATTGTTTTGTTCGAGCCCCAAACCAGCTTTGAGATTCGCAGCGGTTCGAACACTGAACAAGGTAATTTTAAAATATTATTTTCGTTTACAAAAAGAATAGCAAAAATACATTTTCATATTATTCAATTATAGATTGCAATTACTCATCCGGCTTCTGTTACGAATTGCAATGTGGATCTGGAGAATTTGATTACGGATCCGAACAGATCCATTGCAACGCTCGCCATTACAACTTTACTTAAAACCGGAGCAGAGTCTTCGATTGATCGCCTAATGAAACAAATTGCATCATTTGTGTCTGAAATTTCTGACGAATTCAAAGTCGTCGTGGTTCAAGCTATTAAATCATTGTGCCTTAAGTTCCCGAGAAAGCACGGAACTCTTATGGCGTTTCTTTCAACCCTTCTCAGAGACGAAGGTGGTTTGGACTACAAAGCCGCAATTGCTGACACGATTATTACAATCATTGAAGAAAACCCAGATGCTAAAGAAATTGGTATGAGATCATAAAACGATTATTTAAATAATACATACAACATCATAATTAATAATTGATGATATATTTTTTAAATTGTTTCTTTATTGTTCATTAAACACGAATTTTACACAGGTCTTTCACATCTATGCGAATTCATTGAAGATTGTGAGCACACAAGTTTGGCTGTTAGGATCCTTCATTTGCTTGGGAAAGAAGGGCCAAGAACCAAAATTCCTTCCAAGTACATTCGGTTCATTTACAATAGGGTGATTCTCGAGCAAGCACCTGTTCGAGCTGCTGCTGTTTCTGCTCTCGCACAATTTGCCGCGAATTGTCCTACTTTGCTGCCTAACATTCTCGTATTACTGATGGTAAATACAAGCTTTTAATATCATTAAAGTCTTATAAATTAATTAATTTTCATCCAGCTTTAAGTGAAGATTCTTGAGACTTCTCTATTCTCAAAGCCTAAAATAAAATACTAACATTCACGATTTGAATTTAACCGTTTATAGAGATGCCAAATGGATTCTGATGATGAAGTCCGAGATAGAGCCACGCTCTATTATCAAATTCTTTCTGCTTCCGATTCATCTCTCACCAACCAATACATTTTGAATAATTTGCAGGTAAAATATGGATTAATGCATAATGCATATAATGCTAATTATAGAATTATAATATACTGATATTTAATAATACAACATTGAATCTTATAGAGCTCGGTCGTGGCTCTTGAAAAAGCTCTTCAATCATACATTCAAGGACCAACTGAACAAGCGTTTGACATCAAGACTGTTCCATTGGCCACTGCTCAGAGTGACGAGAATAAAATTCCCAGCGGACTCACTAATGCTGGAGGCGTTCTCAAGACGAAACCACCAGAACCCAAGAAAGTCCAGCCTAAAGAAGTGTCCTTTGTTGAGGAGATTGAGAAGAATCCCCAAATCAAGAGACTTCAACTTGGTGGGCTCTTTAGGTCTTGTGACAAACTTCAACTCACAGAGTCTGAAACCGAATATGTTGTATCGTGTGTTAAACATGTCTTCAATCGCTATCTGATTCTCCAGGTAATTTGTTTAAATAATTGGAAGTTTTAAATCATTATATTCTTACTTTGATTTAAAGATTTAATTAGAGGCAAATTTTACAATTTTATTTTTCAATTTATAGTTCAACATCCAGAATACTTTGCCAGATCAATTGTTAGAGAACGTGAGAGTTCATTTAGACATCCCTGATGGATATTCGCTAATTGCGGATGTCGGGATTGAGAAGCTACCTTATGGAAGCCCTGGAATTGCTTACGCTGTTTTAAGTTGGCCTGATGACATTGAAACTGCAGCTGCAGGAACCATTGGGGCAACGCTTAAGTTTTTGGTTAAGGATTGCGACCCAGACACAGGCCTTCCAGATTCTGACGAGGGATATGATGATGAATACGCTGTAAGATTAAAACCTTCCCATTCTCTCACTTTTTCTCTCATCCAAAGTTATAATTCTTAAATACAATTATAATATACTCTAGCTGGAAGATGTGGAAGTGAATTTGGCAGATCACATGGTCGCCGTCTCACGTCCCAATTTTGGTGCTGCATGGGATGAATTGAAAATTGAGCGTGAGGAAACTTTTTCGCTTGCCAACGCGACGACCATCCCTGAAGCTGTCAAGAACATCGTGAGCTTCCTTGGAATGCAACCTTGTGACAGAACAGATAGAGTTCCCGAAGGGCGAAGCGCCCATGCACTTGCACTTTCAGGTAAATTATCTACCATATATAATATTTTTATTTATTTCGAATGCTAATTTTCAAATATATAAAAATTTATATTCCAATTTTAGGAGTGTTTCGAGGCGGTATAGAAGTATTGGCTAAAGCAAAGCTTGTGTTGTCTGACGGAGTTAATCTTCATCTGTCTGTTCGGTCCACTCACGAGATAATTGCTGAACTCATTACTTCTTCAGTGGGATAAATTATTATTTCTATTCAATATTATTTGAAACAAATAAAGTTTCCATTTCCTAAATTTTGTATAATATAAGGTATAATGATTAATTTTTGTGAGTTCTTTATGAAAATAAAATTAAAATGTAACTTGGGCTTAATTATAAAACAACTACTCATTTTCATTTATAAAAAATATATCAATTAATTTTTAAAAAATGAAACATTTTAACAACCAAACAATAAAACAAAAAAAACGGCCGACCAAGAGGACTCCAGCTTTCTAGCTCAATTATGTATGAACGTAATGTTTGTAGTGTATGCCATACAAAGATCCGTCTTAGTCGTAACATCCAGATCCAGACTCAACACGACGACTAACAAGGATGCTCGAAGCACGGCTCCTCCTCAAACAAATTACCTACCCAATAAACGAACAACGAACTCTTCGCTTTACAAAAACTAGCAATAAGAACTTGGATTTTAAGATATTTTTGAAGAATTTCAAAGCCCAAATACAGTCCTATACCCTTCAAAGCCTATCCCGTAATAGTTAACACTGTAGGCTTGCCCCGCTTGCTTCCAGCGACGTTCGGATCTTGGCCTACATCGACGTACGGACCTTGGCCTTCAGCCGCCATCGATGGTACGGGTACAGTCCTCCTGATTTAGGCGATTGAGTTCTTGTCTGATGACCCACACTACGACTTCGTCCCTACATTGCTGGATAGTTACCGGTGTGCTAGACTTGCTAATCTTATAACTACAGAAAATTATAAAAAACGAGCTCAAGCGCAAAAGCAACAGAGGAAACTGAACTGACTTCGATTAACGGATAGAGCGAAGAGAGATGACTTCGACTTAAGTGGGAAGAGCGAACTGACTGGACTTCGACTAACGGATAAATGGCTTTCGAGTATTGAAATCGTCAAGACTCAGAGTGACAATACTGGGATGAATCAACAAATCTAGAATACAAGAATGCTTGAATGAACTTAATAGTATGAACGCAAAAATAAACCATTAGCATAATGTCTGATATTATTTCATTATGCATAGCATTATGCACTTTTCATTATGCAGTATGCACTTTAGACCCAATTTTTTTATAAATTAAACATTCATTTCATACTCGATTGCTTTTAATATTTAACAATGATACATTTGATATCAGGTAGTAATAATAATTAAATAAATTGTATTCAGATTATGTACAAAACTTATTTATAAATATTATTAGAGAAATAAAGCCATATTTTAAGCTTGTTTCAGAGCTCATTTTATCTATATTTCAATTCTTATTCATATATTGAAATATTTTATATTACCTTTATATATTTAATATTGATTTAATTCAAATAAATTATTAGAAAATTCATTTAACTTTTAGATAATGGTAGCATTTCATATTTAGGATGGGATGGTTAAGGTACGAGCAAAATATGTAGGTACCCTATTAATGCATACGTTTGAGTTTCATATACACTGTATTTCTAAAAATCCATGGATGGATTTATAGTACGCTGAATATAAGATTTATGGTAAAAAAAGTAATTTGCATTTATTATATATATTTTAACAAATTAGAGGTCCGCTTAACAATCATATTAATAAGAAACAAACGTTTTTATACAATGTTTGTTCACTAATATTTATTTTAATTAAGGGCTGGAGCTCACCAGGTTACAGAAAATAGATTTTCGGATTTACGCGAAAAACATTAAAAGTTTTAAAAAGTTAAATTTCAAATTTTTATTTCATAGAAATCCATATTAATTTACACTAATTAATATAATTAAAATAATTAATTTTCAAGAAATATTTGATGTTGGGCAAAGTTTTTCTCCGTAAATCTGCAAATCTATCTGTAATAAATCTATTTTCTGTATCCCGGTGAGCCTCAGACCAACTTATATAAATTTAAAATTCATATATATCTATTTATTTGATCTAGAAAATATTCAAGGGTTTAATACAACAAAGCAGAAAATGAGACAAACCTCAAATTTTTGTACATTTGCAATTTTGCAAATCATTTCTTCAAGGTTATAATAGTTATAAGAGATTGCTAATCTTTTAGATTAAGAAATTACACAACCTATTTAAATTTAGGTTTTACATATGGTAAATTGGAAATTAAAAATTTAATATTATAAAATCATATTTAAATACCAACAAAATATAAACTAGGTGAGTATACGTAAAATACTGATTGGATTAAAAATTAAAATTGATTTAAATATGGATACCTATATATTATAAATTCACATACGGTTTGTTTTTAAAGGCCTCTTAGAACACTTGATGTAAAAAATTATGTTAAAGTTAAATGTTAATAAAAAAAATTAAAATTATTTAGTTCATATAAATGATGAGGCATTGATATTCGTAGAAAACTATTAGGTAAATTATACACAACAAAAATGTATCTTCAATTATCATGATAAGTATATAATTTAGGATAGTTCAACGAAGCAAAACATTATTTATAAAATGCGTAAATTAAAATGTATCAATAAATATTAATTTAATAACAAACTACGGACTCACAAAGAGGGCAACGCTTTGAGTAAAAAAGATATTTCGAAAAATAATCTACTTGGTAGTATTAGAAGTAGAAGAGCTCTCCATTGTATTTTGTAACCATTCTTTGAACTTGGTGAACTGATGCTGAGTGGAAGAGGATTCTTCCTGAAGCCTTCGATTCTCCTGTTGTAAATTTGCAACTTTCGCTGCAAGAACTTGTTTACTATGCTGTTCTTTCATAAGCTGAGCTTCCAGTTGAGTCACTCTAGCTTCGAGGTTGAACATTGGAGCCACAACAATTGGAACATTCATTTCCATGCTCAGATCCTCTAAGGTCCTATTCATCAAAATCATCAGATTATTAAAAAAATTATACAAAATATCAGTTATTAATACTTAAAAATGTAATAAAATTTATTACTCACTCAGTTTTCTCAATCCAAGCGGGTTGGACGGAATTCCCATTGTGCTTTGGTGTACTAGGGTAGCTCTTAGAATAATTTGTACTTTTTGAAGTCAATTTGACGGGCGGAGAGGGTTCTCTGTCAACGTCTAAATCAATATTGCAAATTTGAAAGGCCTTCGTCGCCGTATCCACTAACGTTGACCTTTAAATAAAAGTTTGAAGGTATTAAACGAAATGTAAATCATATTTCTACAATTTAGAATAATTATTATAAACATAAAGTGTGAAAAATCAATTAATCGAAAGTAATATAAAAAAATTTACCAGTCAGCATTCTCTGTATCCGGAAGAAGAGGGAGTCCACTTGGATTCTCAACGTCCATTTTCCTCAATGCTTTCACAGGAGAATCAGAGCCAATGGACAATGGACGGCCTTTAATACCTGAGGGAGATTGACCAAGAGTCACGGAACCGCTGCTTCCAGGCCTGTGGTTCATTAAACTTTTGGACTGTTCAGATTCTTTGGTGGGACTTGTTGGGTTGCTGAGGTAGTCGGGGCTTATCAATCTAATGAGATCCTCTTGTAGCGTACTGTTTCGGTTCATTCCTGATCTAGGAGTGGAGGAATTGGAGGATTGACGAATTTTCACTTCGGACCCTCCATTCAATACTTTTTGACTTGATCCACTCGAACTTCGGCTATTTAGTGAAGACGATCGGACTTTCCCATTTCCCATTAACATACAAAGCTCATCTAAAACATTAACACCAAATTAAAGCTATTTGCGGTTATTATTATTATTATTATTATTATTATTATTATAGATTTCAATCAAGAGAAACGCAAGTGAGATACCTTCAGATCCAATAATATCACTCGTGATGGATTCTGTAGTCGTTGAATAACGTGATTTGCACTGATCAACATGATTTTCCTGATGCGGGACTCCAGAAACTTCTTTTTTCTCTAAATAAGCAGATTTAAGGGCTGCCAAACGCTCATTCTTCAAAGTATTCAGATCCTTTAAAAATAAACAATTTATTTACTATAAAATAAAGGTGATTCGACATTCAACTATGAATTTACAAAATCTATTTAGGAATAATAAATATATAATTTAGGAAAATTACTCTATGATTCCTCATTGCGAGATGCTCTGAAGACGTGCTATGTGTAAGAGGAAAGTCAGTTAAATAAGTAACTTTCCCTTTCACAGTAGTTTCAGCCAGAGGAGACACAAATTGATTTTTCCTCGTCTGATACATAACACCATTCTCGATATCGTTAGAAATCCTCTCAACTTTAGATCCCACAACGGCATAATCTTCAGGACCAATGGAAGCACTTGGAAATGCTCGGAGTCTTTGATCAAAACCATAATTACTCTTTAAAAAGAGTCTGTCGTGACTTCTGCTGGGTGACAATTTTGCATGGAATGAGCCATGATGAGGATTGTTCCTCTGGAAGAAGTCTCGTTTCACAGCGAAAGAATTCTTATCAATGGCTCCTGAAGGCCCAACCGCGTAGCCTCCGTTCATTCCATTCTTGTAATTATTGAGAACAATGATGGAACTTGAGTTTCTGGTTGGTGAAGAATTCGCATTCATATTTCTGGCTGGAATCGGAGGCGGCGAGTTTCCATTTGCAACTGGGGCTCCTTCAGGGTTCTCAGTTAGATCATACCAACGTTCATCAGTAGTCGACGAGACTCCGCTTGACGAGCTGGTCAGTTGTTCAGGCTGCTATTAGAGAAAATTATATTATGAAAACTGACGAGAGAGAATGTAACAATGTAAATGTAACAATGTACAGTACATAATTATTTAAAAG
The DNA here is from genome assembly GCA_009869795.1 of Neelides sp. FZ-2019. Lineage (NCBI taxonomy): Eukaryota > Metazoa > Arthropoda > Collembola > Neelipleona > Neelidae > Neelides > Neelides sp. FZ-2019. The sequence goes on from VJMY01000085.1 coordinate 36,526, forward strand.
TATTGCAAGACAGCATATCCACTTAGAATTAAAAATAAAGACTCATGCGTTCTATCATTATCAATTCTATTAGCTCTTTATTATTATTATTATTATTATTATTTAATTTAATCGCTCTTAACTTTCCCATCGGGAAAGGAAATGGCTCATTAAGATTTGAATAATTATGATGGGCAATTGAAATGATGGGAACAGGCTTGTCCTTTGGAGATGAATTTGTTCTCGACGGCGTGCGGTTCAAAGTTCATCATTTCCTTTCTCCTCGCGTCTTTCACTCAAGAGCAAAACCACGGAGTGGAAAGCTCTTTGGGAAAGCTGAGGTGAGAATTCCCAGGAACTTTTGGCACACCGTAGGAGGCACGTCTCAGCTCACATTCCTCTCTATCCTCTACCTCCACTCATTGAACCTTAATTCCTACGCCTCTCAACCTCAACTTACATAATATGCTCGAGCAATTAGCTCGCTTAAACTAGACAATGCATCCTCTCAACACAAAAACACTTTTCCCACACACAACTATTGAGAACAATTACTTTTATAGTCCGCTCAACCTACGTTGTGCACACTACACACACAACTTGCTCATCCTCATCTTTAAAGATCAAGAGTAATTTGCATGTAGTAAAACATAAAGTGCCTATTTAAGTACGATAAACACCACATGTGCAATTCTGCGGATTAGGTGAGAAATTTAACACGATTATCTATTATACCACTTGAAACAATGGGTGAAGAAATAGAGTCAAGGAGGTGTCTGTTCTTTTTCTCTTTGCTTATTAGTCAGCCCATCAGGGTGGCCATGTAATTTAAAATAATTTAATCAACTTATAAATAAATTCCATCATTCTCCTTTGCATTGTTAAATTCATTCATAGCCATCCATAGCTAGACAGCAAAGTATGAAGAGCTTGAAGCTTGAGGGAGTATCAAACAATGTATTAAATTAAATAACTGGTTTTTCAAATGAGAATCTCAACGTGTTTGACAATTCACCAACCACAGAGATCGAGAAATAACGTCTGTTGAAGCAATGAGCTTAAATTGCATTTCACATACAATTGATAAAAATTTCACTTGACATACCTTGTATAATTACTAATATAAGGTAAGAAAATCCTAAAGGTTGTAATTAAAACCCATAAAAAATTTCCCTTTCCAACATATGTTGAGTATAATAAAGGGGAAATTCCATTGAGAAAAGAGCAATTAGAAAATTAAAATAATTAAAAGCTAAGAATTAATTGTCAGTTACCTCATGGTGAGGCGGGAAGTGAGGGTCACTAGCACTGGAAAAAGACTTGGACGAGCTCCCAGTCCCATAGCCCGAGCTATTACTCGAGCGCGGAGGTGAGAAGCTCCTTGGCTCATACCTACAAGTTAAATCAACATCATTTATTCAGAATTATTCCCAATCAACCCAAATGACCAGTTGGAAGTCTTCTCCTCTTGAGGTCAAGAGAGGAGCTTAAGAGCAATTAAGATAATGAAGAGGCACACACCGTTTCCTGTGGTTTCCAGGCACGACTTGTTGGAGGAGCGAATTTGGGGTTTTGAAAGGATGGATCAACGACGGCGGCTCCTCATCCGTCGTTCCATTCAAGTTTAAATTCTCGTATTCACCCTCGATTTCCATCGTGTACACGCAGTGCTTCACGTCGCACCCTCTGCATTTCACACACTTGTCAATTGACATTCAGACCGCGTAGTTCCGCCGAACCAAATTTAACAAGATAATGATCTAATCCACATTAATTGGAAAATGCCTCACCTCCTTGGACTCCCGTCCGGGTATGGAGGAACCACAAGGACGACTACCGTATTGGAAGTCTTAAGGAAGTCAATCATTTGGTCTTGGTTGAGTGTAGCCACTGCTACTTTGCAGATCTATTCATTAAAATCCCGGTCAATCAATTAAAACTCATTTCTCCCTCTGAGGGTCCCATAAGTAAATGAAAAGCTCAGTTTTTAATATGGTAATGAGTCCTCATGAGGAATGATGGTTACCTCGACAAGGCGAGATCCTTGCTTGAGGCCAGCCTTAGCGGCGAATCCACATGTCTCTACTTCAGTTACCACACCGTCCTGCTGCACATGGAAGCCCAATTGCCCAATTTCATTGCGCCTCAAAATAAACTCTTGAGTTTCACAACCCTTTGTCACCGTCTCAAGCCGGCTGAGAATTTCGAGGAGATCCTCATTCTCCCCATTAGAACTATCTTTACTGTGAATTGTCACACATTCTCCTTGATGGTAATAGACGCGGAGGCTGTAATAGGGATCCACGCAATTAGTCTTCCCACACCCACGCAATTTATGTCCTCTTCAAACATAGAAAAGGGGCGCAAAACTCACCTATTAGCCGTCGCAGAGGAACTCCAGCCGAGGATGGTGGAGCAAGGAATGGCGAAAACAGCCTCCCGCGAATTCCCATCAATTATCACGAAACTGTCGGACGAAACGGCCAAGAAAGCCTCTACCTTCGACTCCGTGGAGTTGTCATCAATGGAAATCCCCCATGACAAGGCTCCTCGGAGTGACGAATCCGGAGTAAACCGAGGACGTGTCAAGTCCTTCTTTTTATTCCCAAACGGAAGCATTGCTAAAAATATTAAGCCAAATTGAGCACAAAGGGAAATCCCAAGTTATGATATACCAAAATTGTAAATCATAGTTAAGAGAATCATTAGTCTTTTCTATGACATGTCAAATAATTCAATAGAAGATAATCTCTTTATAGAGAATACAATTTAATTTCTCTCACGGACCACTACAATTTAATAAGGTACTTTAAACACAAAATAGCAAGTTTCCTTTCGTTGACACGCCTAACTTATGTCTTAAGAGTCATGAATTTCGTCATAAAATTTTATGAAATTCGAGGAAAGAATTTATATGAAGTGGCATTCTTACAAAATTTTGGCCGCGGATCAATTGAAGTGTTCGTTGTATAGCTGGCGACCAAATCCTTCAGATACTCCTGCCTAGTCCGTGTCGCCATTGTGGTGAATTTCTCTGAGCGGTACGTCGCGTTCTCAGCATTAATCACTACAAGATTAATTCAGAAGACTCTCTTAATTTATCTCCATATTTGCTCATCATGAAAGGGAAGACGCGTTGTTCATCATTTTTCAACATGAACCGTTGTCATCTCATCTTCCTGAGCTCAAGAGGGAAAAGAGTTTATTTTATTACCTTTTGCAAGAATAAAGTCCACAAATTCCTGGCTCTTGGGAAATTTTGCACTTTCAGGTATTGGCGGACCGAATAAAGGAACTTCCTTCGATCGACTCACAGCCACACTAAAAATTTCAAAAACACAAATAAATAAGCATTTTGCTAATTGGTAAGGAGGAGAGGAGAAAAATGCGTGTGGTCCTCACCTGTAAGTTGTGTTCTCTGAGCAAGGATTTCCCACTCGAACAATTATAAAGACATGTTGGAATTGAGACCGGATGTTTTTCGGGGTGAATGGGAGAGCTCCCGGCTCTTGGAACACGATCGTCACAATGTCATTCCCAATGTGTCTTTTTCTCATCAACTATTCATAAAGGAAGTAGTTCAGGCTTATTAGCAAAGGTAAATAACACGTAGAAAATTTTTCCGAATGGGAAAAAACCTCCCAGACTCACTGAGCGAGATACACAGAAACTTGGGCAGAATAATTGGACACAGAAACACATTTCTCACGTCCCCCAAGAAAATAATTAGCATTCTCATAATTGTTTTGATTTATTTGAACCGTAGCTCTCAAGGAGTCCTGTTAATGAGTCATTGTTCCTTTTTTTTTGCATAAACTGTCTCTCTACGCCTTTAGATTAAGTTGGGTGATGGTGATGACTGCGGCGTTCCTTCCTCTCCACCCGCATTGTTGCACGAGATTAAAATCCTCACTCCTTGTTTTTATCCCTTATGCCCTTCAAGTTATTTAACTTTTTAAATATTCATTAGAACTCATAAGGAGAGATTTTCCGACTAAATTGAGTATTATGCAAAGCACACAATGAAAGTATTTATAACCGAATTGAAGCCAATTCATTTGACGCCTGACAGCGGAAAATGATTCATTAATACTAATTCAAGTCTTATAGCTTTATAACAGATATGAGCTCTTACTTCCGTTCTTCGTTTGTTTTCATTTGTTCGTAATAAGGAGATAGGAGGAGGCGTTAATAATAGGCTTTGCTTTTTATAATAATACCTAGGTATAATATAAACTTTTTCCTTTACCCATTGTTTTGAAAAACAAACCACAATTTTAAATTAAGCCACAAGCTACTTTCCCTATTCTAATAAACACAAATTTATTCTCCTGCTCATCCGCCTCTCATTTCGCGAGAAACAAAAGGAATCGACTCGAAGAACTAATAGAAATACTGGTTTTTTATATCATTATTCCAAGAGAAACTCTCAATAAAACCAATACTCGAAATCAAAAAAGGCAAAGTAAATTGAAAGATTCAATGATTGCCATCGCCCACTCGACGAATTTATAGACTCAATAAGGGAGATTCGAGGATAAGAGAACCAATCATATAATAATAAACAATGAAGTGATGAAACGAACAATTGAGTTATGTCATTCAATTTGAGATTAATAAAAGTTCATTTAATAGGATTAAGGCTCTCTGTTCCCCGAGTGGAAGAGTCAAAGGAAAATATGGAAAGTGAGTCGTCAGAATTCTCTTACCTGCTGCCTGTTGTTGGCAGTAAATGGGAGGAGAGTCGAGACGTGGAAAATGATTTCACAATCTTGATACTGGGAATAAACAGAGTACAGCCCCGTCGAATCATCTGAAACACAAGAGACAAAATGAAACTCACTGCCACACTTTCAATCACCTTCTATGTCCAAACTCGACAATTGAGTAAATTGGGAAGACAAGGACACGATCCGTAAACAAAAGTTCGTCCCATTACCCCTCTCATCCTCTCATTGTGCGTAGACATGACGTTCAAATCCTCAAATCGTAGTTTGAAACAATGAAACTCAATTGTTTAATGTTTTTAAGAGGTCTGAAAATAATGTATCTCTCCACTTACCGACTTACGCCTCAAGAAAAACAAATAAAAATAAATAAAGTCTTCACGAGCCAGAGAGAGTTTTCAGACTCTGATGAAAGGCAAAGGCAAAGAGACCCAACTGAGGCTCCAATTTGACTCAACTTGGGTTCAAAAATCTTAAATTAACGGTCGTATCAATACAAGTTTACCTTCGCGTCTCTATATTTCACTTTGAACATTAACGGCTAATTCAATTATAGGTACTTGAGCTCTCAAAGACTCGGAAGTATCTTAAAATTTTTATGGTTTTCGCTTAAAATTTAGACACATCCACTATTAGAATCTCAATACGAGAGGAAAGACTTCTGGCACCAAAGCCATCAAAATAAGAGGAGGAGACAGTGAGGATAAAAGCCATCCGTCTCACATGTCCGTCTCGCCAAAACGGAGAAACAGCCATTTCTTCAACTTACAATCTTCCATTATTATTCATTTTTGTGATATATAAATAGTCAAAGAGCTGTATACATAATGCATTATATTGTTGAACTACTACCTTCTAGGCAATTTTTGATCTTGGAAATGATAACAAATTACTAAATAGCTAGCATATATTTTGTTATCACATCTGACTGACTAGAGAGAGTGAGATATAATACTATGCGAGAACTACTCTTATAAATGCGTGTGCTGTAATAATTTGAAAAGGTTGAACGTCAAGTCTCACACTATCGATTAGCCATTTTTGCGTGGTAATTTAAAAGTTAAATAATCCAATAAAGTATTAGAAAATAAAAGTTCAAAGTCGTATTTTACGCAGTGATTTCACCACTTTAGATCTCACTACGCTAAAATAAAGTTGTAAAAGAGAGAAGATGGTGGAGGGAAATATTTTTTCACATTTTTTATTTTAGTTACACGAAAGGGTAATAAAAAAATAGTTGTGTATGAAGTGACTCTTTTCATTTTGTCAAAGTATTTACCTTTATTATCGAGTCCACCAGTGTATTTATCGAAACCCTTGAGGCGAACGCTCTCGCCGATAAGATCGAGGAACTCGTTGAAAGCCGGCCCAGCTTCTTCATTATTGTACATTTCTTCTTCTGTCGTTTGACCAGCTTTACAGTACATGATCCCAACTTTATGCCGATGTGTCAGGATCTGTTGATCCAATTTCAAGAGTTGCTCTTCCGTACTCTGGTTCGGACTCCCAAGCTTCAGGCTGGTAGAATGAGAAAAAAACGTTCTTTTTGACATTTAAGTCTCACATTTTGAATTTAAAAGCCCAGCATTCACATGAATACGCACACTCATTAATCCACATCGCATAGCCAATTGGCCATCATGCGAATCAAAAAGACTCGAACTATAAATGCCATTCAACTTCAGTCAACCAGCGAGGATTCATCTTCTTCGCAATATTATATGGTAAGTGTAATGGAGAAGAGCAAAAGGTTCATACCAGGAAAGTTGAATTTCCGGCAGGAGGAACTCAATAACTTCTTTAGCGTGACATCCTCCCTTACTGCTGTTTGCCTTGATTCCCGGAATGCTCTCCTCGAGAATGGACCCTCGCAGAGTATTCAGCTGTCGAGATTAAAAATTATTAGAAATCATTTACCAGACGTGAAAGCCAATCAAGAAAAACATGTTACAATTACGAATTCCAAAAAGGGAACTGACACACATTTCGTGTGTGGAGAGAGAAATGAGATCATTCATTCGAGACCTCTCAACGAACTTGCCCGAACTCTTAATTAAATTCGTCTCAAACTTAACTCGTCGTCATTATCATTTATCTGACGACGAAGGGATTCCTTTGGAGGAATTCTAAATGAGCCATCCGAGGCTACAATGTTAATTCGATTTCAATCCATGAGGTAATGAAAGGCCTCTCAAACACATCCAACCTCCTCATGAGAAAGGAGTAAAGAAGTTGGACGGCTGGCAATAAGGAGCCCCGAAACGATAAAGGTTTGATTTCATTTCCTTCATTAGGCCCAATTTATGGTATTTATTAAAAGACTCACCTCAGTGGATCGAACAATGAGCCGGTACATAAATCTTCCGTTGGGCAATACAGATGCAGAGTTGGGCTCAACTGGACTGCTCGCTAGATCCAATTTCTCGCGTCGAATGGAAATTGCCAATGGTCCCAAAATCTCATCAGCTCCAAACCAATTCTCGTGTTCTGCAAGAAAGAAAGAAATCAACAATGAAGACAGGGCCGTTATGAGAAACCCATGTAGTAAATTAAACACGCTACCTCACAATTCCATTCATATTCATAACTAAACGCGATCACCATTTCGGAACAGATAGAGAATCAATACGCAGAGCTCAGAGGTCTAAAGGGCAGATGGTTCAAGTAAACCATGACAAATGAGAATGAATCGTTGTGCAAGTATATGAGGATTAATAAATAACACTAATCAATCTCCTTTCAAGTCGCCCTCACCAATTTCCCCAATTTGAAAGTGAAGGCTCGGGGAGGTTCGAACGAAAACCCTTCTAATCTTTCACCTTCCATTTCGAGAGTTTTACACAATAATTGTAGTTCTCACTGAGGGCCCTCGAGCCTTGAGCCTCAGGGGCTCAGAGAGGGGGAGGGCAGCTGATCTCATCTCTCAAGATCCTTCATTTATGACTAATGGACCAATACACCTTTAATTTCCCTTCTCCCTTCTCCAGGCAGTCCCTTTCAAAACCCAATACACCGATGACCTTTCCTTCCTCCCCATTCCATCGTCTCCACTTAGAGTTCATAATAACTATATCTGGATACTACATCTCTTTAATGAGACCTCAACACACGATGAGGCCCCATGTTCGTCTTTGAGAGGCAACCCTAACAAATGAACTTTTAACATTACTTCCTCTATTATTCCCTATGAAGCCTTTGTCAGCTGGGTAAATTCTTTTCGGTCATCTTCCCGTTGAAAGGAATTCTCGAACAACTTTGTTATGGAACCCCATTCATGAATGCAGAGAGAATCAGAGATAAAGGGAAATAATAAATTATTTGTCCTTTTCCTTCAAGCCCACCTCTGTTCGCCTTTTTACACATCATATTATTTGCATGAGAGAGACATGTGTTTTGCTTGAATAAACCAACAATCCTTCTCTTTGTCCTTTGTTTCTCTGCCCAACTCGTTGTTCCTTCCATAACATATGAATGAAATGATTAATAGCCCCAACTCCATATTTGCCTTATTCTCAGTCAGTGGCGGGGATTGCGGGGAAGGCGAATTGTGCTCAACGACCAATATCGCCCTATTTTATCCCCCTCAAATCGCAATCAAGGATTAACGTCCAATATTTCTCATCACGTACGTCTCCCACTCGAGAAAGTTAAAGGAAGTTACTTGGATGCTAAATTGCGACTCAGCTCCTTTTAAATCTCTTAAGCCATTTTGGTAAATGGAGAGATTTCCATCCTCAGATGCTCCCCTGACAGAGAGAGAGACACACACACACAAAGCAAGAGACAGATCCGAATCTGAACCGCATTTGATTGGAATGAATGAGGAGTACGTGTGAGGCGGAGCGGTGGCGAAGCGTGTGTGTGCATCCTTTCTCTCCCATTTTAAAAGGCTTAAATGATGAATTCACTTCTCCCACCCCAACCATTTCCAAATACTCAGATTCTTTTTTTCCAAGGAGAGTCAGAAAAGGGTCTTTGCCGGCCGGAGTCTTCTCTATGGGAGAAGCACAATGTGGTGCTTTGTAGAGTGATGAGCTGATGAACAGACCAAAACCACCTGGAAAATAGGTCCAGTTCATCCCCCTCCTCTATACATATTATTTATCATCTCTCCGCTTCCACCCTGCTATGAAAGAGATAAGGGGCAGAGATACGCCTTTTCATTTCCTTTTTCTCCCTCTACTAATCCATTTAGAGGGATGAATTTACCAGGATGAGACCAGGGCCTCTCCCATAGTCATGTCGAGGGGAGACGGCAAAGGGCCCCGCACTCTCAACACAAACAATTCCTTCTTCTCGCGAGATCAATGAGAAGGAGTCCAAATACTAATTCCCCACTAACATATGGCTTCACTTGACATCCAGAGCAGATTGGAAGAGGGGAAGAAGAAAAAACACTTGAGACCACATTCGGAGTTATTGAGACAATTTTAGCAAGTTCAATCGTTTCGAAACACTCACTCCATTCATTTTCCAATCCCGACAATCTGTCTACTCGAGATTTAACCAAGCAAACCTCGAGGATTTCTGTCCACGTAATACGCTCCTAATGCATGCTCCCTCTCTTCGCATCTGCGACTCTCAGAGCTCAAACGAGAAAATTGTGATCACGCATAAGAAGTTGAGCAATAAACAACTCGTCTGACTGAGAGCACGGTTTTTTTTATAAATCTGGGTCTTTCATCTCATTGTATTTTGGTGCTGAAGGGAGCACATTCGTTGTGTATTACAATCCAGATCATTTGAATTTGAATAAATTGTTAAATTGATTTGCATACGTCGCATTGTTCCTCAAAGAATAAGGGGGAATAGGTGAGAGTCAGAAATATATTCAAGTTGATAGAACAATGTATATTTCTGACCTATTTTGTGGTTCTAAACGGAATCGTCGTCACCTTCAGGAGCAAGATAACGGAAACCATGAAATTTGATAAAGCCACTAATTTTGCTCGAGAAGGAATTTAAGTTCAAAATTAAAAAGCCCATAGATCTCGATTATTTGTTATCATTTCCGCGAATTGGCTTTTCTAATTAACTTGTTCTATTATTACTTCACTTCGTTGTTCCGCAATTATCAAAACATACAAGGAAAAAGTCATTGTCAGTTCACGAATCACCCTGACTTTCCTTAAGTATAAAAGCATTAAGCTTCAAAGGATAAATCAGAATCAATAATGATTCTTTTAAGTCTCAAGCTGAGAGAAGGCTACATTATAAAACTCTGATGTCAGAAAAAGAGTCTGTCAGCCCCACCTCTTCCATTAAATTACATCCTTCAACTTTATTTTCATTGAGATAATTTCAACTTCTATTTATCATTTTTGTGAATGGGATTTGCAGGATCGTAGATACTTGAGCGGAATGGACAATTTCCATGCAGCTATGAATAAGTCTTGACGAGATTAGAGGATTTTTATATAAATGGCGAGGAGCAGGCTGTAGTGAAGTATAGCCACGTGCGTAATTTCGCGAATGTCCTAACTAATCCCCCTTCGTCAGCACTATTCGCAATAGCTCCAAGGAATGAGGGACTGGAAGAGTTCATCATAACAAGACTTGCTGAATAACAAATAAAGTGTGCGTATGTGAAGTAAGGTTTAGCCGCTTCATCAATTCATATCCCTTTCATTCTGTCCGTGTCGGAATGGCATTGACCACCCCTGCCTTCCCCATCGACTTCATCATAGCCCCCAGATTCAATTTCTAAAAAGGGCCTCAAGAATAGATGGGGTCCAAAGAAGCGAAAAAGAAATAAAGTGTAATACAGAATCCCTTCCGCCACGTCGGCTAAAAGGATTCCATTCACAAGTCATGGCAAATCCAAGAATGATATTCTCTCTCCAAGAGTATTCTCATCTGTCAATGTCAGTTCATACGGTTCTGCAAACATGAGTCCGTCAATACACACTCCGGGCCCAACTACACCGAATACATGGAATTAGAGTGAAGAGGAAGTAAATAAAACGGATCGCACTAATGTTCGACTCGCCGCTCTGCATACAACAATACAGAACATCAACCCAATGGCATCTTCCAAGGGAGAGTAGAGGAGTAACTTTATCTCTTTTTCTACGAGGAATTTGAGTGTATAGGGGCGAGATGGCCTGATTGCAATTGAGGACTCGACTGTCAAAGACAAGAGAAAACAACGGCGAATTACTGGGTTGAACCATCTCCAAGCATGAAATAGAGCTCTCCTTGGATTTAATGTCGAGCATACATATTCTCAATTTTCCCTTCTCCGTTTTTATTCTAAGGGCAAATGAACGAAATGAGCTAACAATAAACGAGAGAGAAAATAGAGACATTAAATGAATTAAGCTGCAGGGTAATAATGAGGATCTTTCTCTAGTCGACAAACGCCTCCGCTCAAAAATAAATACACACACGTAAGGTACAATAAGGCAAAGACGCATGAAAGAACATTCGGGATTTCCTGAGCCGAAATTATCGGATGAAACAGAGGAATTATAAGTACACGATCCTTTCTTCTCTCTCGGTGAACTCGTTAAAATCTCTCCTCATCCAATCCTCCCATTCTAGGAGGAACTCTTTAAAAATCACGAAATCACGCAGGGCTGACGCCAGGGGTCAACAGAAAGGTAAGAAAGGAAATGAATGGAATTTAGAGGACCAACGTCGTTCTTCTCTCGCTTCCCCAACTTTCCAAGTTCAAGCTGATTCCCATCTCGACCCATGTAGGACTCCAGCAATATGGATCAAAATCATTTCATTAGAAAGTAAAACTGAGAGTGAGGTGGGGGAGGAGAAGGTCAAGGAGTCCAAGCTCATATAATATACATCAGATAATGATAAGTGTCAAGATCCCATGAGTAAATCCCCCGGCGTACATGGAGAAGATCAACTTAATCTTCTCCCGGTTGAATGGGACGTAAGGAGCTGGAATGAATCGATTGAATCGACTTTATTTCTTTCTTTGATCACGAGCCATTCTTCTTCGCTCTTCGCGTGAGGGATTATAAGCTCTTCATCCTCCCCTAGAGGTAATGGAGACTCAGAACGAGGACCAAGAAGGCGAGATGAGTAGAGACAAAAGGCCCAGCCTCGAGGCCTCCTTTTCGACACCAACGAGGTGTTTAAAGAACGCCAAGAATTCCCACCAAGAGAAACGATCCCTCTTTTAAAACCCACATTCATTTAAGGTCGGTTGGGCCTACACACTTGTTCCATTGGAGGTGTCAAGGGTTTCCCCAAACCCTCTGAGCCTCAACTGGAAGCGCATGGGGAGGAGGAGTAGAGGAAAAAAATGTGTAGCCTTCACAATTCAATTGAATTCAACGTATTCAAAAGACGTCGACGGATCCCCGTAATCCTTCTCCTGTGGAGAAATAGAGCTCCAGGTATTTGGTCGCGAGGTTCCCCTAATGAAGGCACGGAGGTGGTACCCTAGACTCTCAGCTGCAGACTCCGCGTCTTCTCCTCGGCCAAGCCTCGTCCCTTCGAGAGCCCCAGCATTCCCTCCCCGAGCTTCTTTTATTTAACTTCAAAGCTAACAAGACTTTCGCCCCCAGCAACTGCCTCGTCGGAGAAAAAACACTTACGGGGAGCCAATGGGTGGAAGAAAAAGGAACAAGGCAGCAGCGAGGGGGACTCGAGAGCCCCATTTCCTCCAACACATTTTTCCTCCCTGGATTCACGAAGCCTCTCCATGCTCATCGTCCCAGCACATTGTCATTGCGAGGAGATGAGTAGGGTAAAGATACTCACTGACTCAGCCAGTCCTTTAATCTTCAATGACAGGGGAGCGAGGTGGTGGGATAGGAAATCCGTTCCTCCCCCATTCCTCCGACGGCTTCAAGTGAGTGAGAAGAATGGCTCAAGGAGTCAGTCAAGACTCTGGAATGTCTCATCCCTCCACCGACCGTTGTTTCCTCAACGAGGAGCCTCGTCGACTCAAACCCGAAATGAGACCATTAAGAATCGGCCCCTTTTCTCTACCACCTCGCAAGGAATGTGACAAAATTACTCCTCTTCAAATACCCAACGAGCCCTTCAAGACTCCTCCGCTCCTTTACAAACGAGGAGGCTAATAAAGGAGGACCGAGTCTTCCAATTCACTCCCATTCCCTTTGACTCCCTTGGCATTATCCCTTACACTCTCCGACCCATTCAACGGTAATGAGCAGGGCACTTATCATCAGCCTCGAGAATTTACTCCAGAGGCCCTACGTTGCTTTCAATAACACACCCAACCTCGCCCAATACTTTCTACAGAAATTAACCACATTCCTAGGAGGCCAATAAATTTAATAAGTCAGCTAAAGATGAGAGATACGAGGAGATAAAATTATAAATATAGTAGCTCCAGGTTAGTCAAGCAAACCTCGCCCTCGCTACTCACCCTCCAACGAAAAGTTATGAAGCATACAGAGAATGAGATCTGCATAATTTAAGTCCTTTTCTCTCTCGCTTCACATTTCGCATGTCATAGAATGAGGTAATAAGTTATGCTCAGAATACCATTTTAGCCCAATGAATGAATGAGGAGGCTAAGTGGAGTGAACTATTTCAAATTGTTTTATCCTCTTAGGAGCAGGTTACGCGAGGGAATGGAATGAGAACGAACGGGAGACGCGGACGACTCGATTATTATTTAATCCTCGACCTTGCGAAGGAGTAAATTCGAGATATTATGTATTGAGATCATTGATATGCAGGCTGGAAGATGAAATAAACAAGTTTTTTCACCTCACTCAGCTCTGCTTTATCATTAAGAAGAGCATTCTTTCGTTTTAATTCAGATAGAGTCGATGAGGCTCGGCTCCTTGGCCGTCATCATCTCGTAATAAAAGTAGGTAACTGTGACTTAAGGAGACTCCTCGAGTCCTACCTCAGCCAGTCACTCCAAAGATCATTGATGGACTTTTACGGGCTCACAACTTTTCAAACCTGACATGCCGAGCGGCGTAGATGACTAACTCCCAGACTCCAAAGTGAGCGTCGTGTATCCATACTTTTCTCAGCTACTTTATTACTTATTTACCCATCACCCCCTTCTTCTTCCGACTATTCTCAGACAGGATTGAGAACCGCGCTCACACTATATTCTTACCGATGGAGTTTTTGCCAAGTAATGATAAATAATTGCTCAATTTCCCCAAGAAGGTAAAGTGAGTTAAAAAATAATGCATCGCTCAATCGCTCCTCTTCAACAACTATTTCTTATCTTTCTTCTCCTGAGAGTACAACTCACTTAGCTCCATGAGTCCCGTCCCGTTCCCTTCAACACGGATCCTTTATGCCTGAATGTAATTTCCTCTTACTAATATCACTTGTTGAGGTAAAAAATTGCAATGTAATGCAACTTGTAATAATATGTAACATATTTATTATTACTTGAACTTAAACATAAAATACTCTCGAGTGTATCTCATTTCCATAATATAAAATATGTGATTAGCCCAAGTTACATTTGACTTCGAGCTATGAAATGAATAGGTGCTCTAGTATCTAAATCCACATTCATTTTAAATAATTTTGTATACACAAAACCATACGTTACATGGGCATTAGGTATAAAAAGGTTATTTCTTATGCTCAATAGATTATTACTTACACTAATAGTATCCTCATTATAATTTAATTGACATTGTAGGCAAGTGCAGAGAGAAATGTTAAGGGCATTAATACGTGACTTATTTCTATTCTTGACTAAATGTAAATGAAATTTTAACCTGTATTTTAACACCCAAGGAAAGAAAATAGTACTAAATGAGTCGAAGTAAATGCACATTCTACATCTTTGAGCACATTCTATTATTCTATTGAGCAGAAAAAAGATTGTGATGCCTTGTTCTCCTTTGAATCGCTATTAATTGTAAAGTAAGTTTGATAATTCCACGACATGTTCTGAGGAAAACAATGAATAACTCCTACCTATGTATTATGTTGAATGTTTGATTAATTTCGTGTTTTTGTGACTTTTTAAAGACCTTAGTTAACTTTTAATAAAACTTTCCTTCAAATACACAATAGAATTATCCATTATAATACTTGAGACAAAAGCAAAAACGCATTAAGTATTTGTTTACACTACAAGTTCATGATAATATATTGTTGGTTAGAGTTTCTGCAAAAAAATAGTATTCCAATTATATTCAATGCAATGGTGACAGGCAACGCTACGTTTTATTGTCCGCATTGTCTAAAATCGGCGTAAATATTCTGAAAATGTTCAAAAGCCAATTGATTTAGTTTCGTTGAATAGAGCAGGACCTTTTATGTAGTGTCCGCCTTCCCTCTGACCTTTAAAAATGGTCTCGCATTTCAAGTCCATGATTTGACGATAAGCAAAATAAGTATTCTCAGCCCTCCTTCCATCCATTTTTTAATCCAACATTCCAGCTCGAAACTGAGAATACTTTTCAAACTTTCGGCCCTTTATCTCTTCATTTTTAATTAGACTTGTCTGGCAAAGATACACCAACGAGAGGATTACTACTCTTTCCCCAGCCATAAACCTAAACTTGATAAAAGGGCACCTTGACTAATATATAGCATAGCCAAAGGCTAGTCTTGTGTTTTAATACAGGCTATATAATATTAGTATAAATGAAAAGGGTTTGTTTTTATTATAGACGCATTCTTCAGGAGGGCCTTGAATAAACCAATAATAACATCACCTATACATACCAACTTTGTAGTTTGTATTACACTGGTATGTATGTTTAAATAAAAAAGGGTCATAGGAAATTCAACAATGCTCATTGTAGGTCTATTTAAACCAATAAAGATGAAAACGTCTGTTGGAAATCTTAAATTGAAGATGATTTTTTATAGAGTCTATACGAAAGGTACATTTCATGCAGCTAATAATTCACTGCAAGTCAAAAGTCCGAAGGCACCTCATCAATAAACTTCAAATGGAAAGACTTAAGATTAAACCTATAATTTCATAAACACTTATACTTGAATTACAAATCCTTGCTTAAATTTGAACATGTCAATTCTTATCTTCATTGATTAACGATGAGCATATCAAATTATATTACGATTAATTTCACTGATAAATAAGATACTCTTACCTTATTCCAAAATTGTATGAGGTGGAACTAATGGTTACCACCATGCTTTTTAATGCGAGTTCTGCCTCATACAATTTTGGAATACGGTATAACTACTTAAATACACTAGAATGAGAAGATCCTAGCATATGTAAATAAATTCAATGGCATCGACGATAATATAATATAATGAAATGAATAATGATTCATCCTTTGTTGATAAATATGTAAGTCATCACAAACTTGATTCGCAGAAAAACTCTAAATAATAATAGTAATATACACTATAGCATAGAATTCGTTAAATAATCGGTAATCGTATAAACGATAATAATTCTCATTGATTGAAACCATTCAAGTACATTCCAAGTACTAATACATACGACCAATTACCCATCTACACTCATTAAATTGTCAGATCTTCATTATAAAAAATAAGTTTTTTGACACTCGTCATCATTCTGAAGGAAAGAACTTTGTTCGTCAGTTAAAAATTGAAGCCTCACAAAGGAAAGCTACATATGTATAGTGGCTAGTGGTGGTAATGATGAATGGAAAGAGTCCGCCTCAGAACCGCAGATCTATCAAATAAAAGTCAAGCTGGCGTCCGAGGATCCACAGAATGAGTGAAGGAAATTGAGCTTCAACCCCTTTCGTCCCTTCCAGCCACTCACTCATGCATGAACTCAGAGGTTTTTCTACATTCTCGCTCCCGACCCGGTCTTCCTCTAAAGACCACCGAAAGCTCAGAGAACACTTCCACTCTCCTCACCACCAATTTGATTCGGAAGGAAAGAAAGGGAGGAGAACTTCACTCTTGGCCTCATGTTCTAAATCAAGTTCTCTGAGTTTTCACGAAGATTCTCGCTCAGCTCCCCGAATGCTCCAAGTACTTAACTGTGCTCCATATAATAAACGAAGGAAGTCCAAATAGGTGTATATACACGAACTCATTGTTAACAACAGGGTAGGCAATATTATAGGAACCCGTGTGCGTAGGCTATTTCCTAATATATAGAGGTAATCCAGAGAGGAAGCGGGGCCATTTTTATTTCAGCTCTTTCAACCCTCCATCCGCCAACTCAGGATTTATCCTTTTCAATCAATGAAGATTTGGAGATTGACGAAAATTCGGGGGAAGGAATCTTATCCAGAATTTCATAGTTAAGACCTTTCAGGAAATTCCATGAAATGAAAATGAAACGTAGACGAAAGCCGAACAATGCATGATTTTATTCTCTTCAAAAATTTGAACAAGGAAAGAAGAATCTAAAGAGTAAGAAGGAAAATTGAAATTCGATACGGGATGAATGTATGCCTAAATAGATGCCGAATGAAAATTTTCCTTGAGAGAATTCCTTCGATCAGCTAGACAAAAAGATTTTTAAAAATGTATAAAGGCTTAAAGGTCTCGTCGAAGAGGCATATTTATTAGATCATTTGAGTGGAATAGTTCTAGCAAATTAGATTTTAAATAAGGACAGTTAAGTGTCTCTCTTTATATAATTCCCAATTTTGCCTTCATGGATTTACAAAATTTGAATCTGTAATCATATCATATAACCTTAATAACTTGCATGAGAGCTTGAAAGCTCGTAATCAAATCTTATTGATTAAATTTACTAAAGGACAATTTTCCTAAATGAATCTGATGAGTCATCACATCCCTAGTCCAAAAATTTGTATTATTAACTAGTTTATTAAAATTTAACAAATACTTTTGAGATTTCAAATTCAAGAATATTATAATAATCTCAATAATATTATAAATATTTTAACATAATTTCTGGTAAGAAATCGGTATAATTCTTAACAGTTAAACTAGTTTAAAAAATCTAGTTGGCAAATAAATTCTTCCGTTCGAGACATCATGCCACTTAATAGGGGAGCAATAAAATGATAATGGAAGTATCAGTTAGCAAATATTAAACTCCGTTACCTTCAGCTTTTAATAGAGCATACTTATTTGCATGAAGTATATTAAGAAGAGTACAATGAAACCTCACTCAAGTGTCAAAAGAGGAAAAATCATCTCGCGCAATTCTCTGAATATCAAACATGAAAGAGAGATTCGAAACTCCTCACCCATCCATCCTGCCATTAGTCCATTGATGCGTTCGCTTCATACCATTGAGTTTTGACAATTTGATCGGATAATTGAACCGAAACATTTATTCCTTTACATCTCATTATCCTCATTCAACCATCGTACTTACAACTTGTACAAAAAGATAACAGTCAAAGGTATAATTGCTTAACTTAAGTAAGTGATATGCTAACTACATATGGACAATTTGTATCTACTAAGTATCAGAAGTTCAAGAGATAATCAATAATATTTTATCCTACCACAAAGTTATAATTCAATGTGTTTCTGGTCAACAACTTCGATTTCCCTATGCTATGATTTCGCAATATAAACAATCTTCTAATTGACATATATCAAACCCTCGCTGGAATGCAATATTTATCATTCCCCACAGTCATTTTTAGTACAAGAGTCAAGCAAAATCTTGTCATTAAAAACTAACGATAGAAATTAAGACGACTAAATATTTATAATTTATGCATTTGCATAAAGAAGATTGGAATAGAAAAATCTTCCTTTCGTTGTAAGTTGTATAGAATGATCCTAATGTATTCATAGGACAAGATCATAAAGCACATCCTTACCATCCTCTTATCCAACCTTTATCTCCCTGACCCTCAAGGAAACCACATTTTTGCAAGGAGGTAGTAGAAGAGGCATTTATCATCCTCGACTTGCCGACTGTTCTCTCTCTCCTTTACTCGCGGGGATATATATTCTCAAGAGCTCAACGCACCAGACCAACACCGGTCCTCGCCACTTGGAGCATTAGAAAAGATCCATTGGCTGGAGCAGGCGGAGATAAGAATGAATGGAGATGGAAATATTTCATCTCAGCCACACCGCCCACCTACCACCTCAAATCTCTTTCAACTGATTGTGAAGAAGGTACGGCAGTCAGCGGCTCTGCCCGCCTGACAAATTCAATATGTCACAGCTCAGTCGGCTTCATTCAAACTCACAATCGAGAGAGAAGGAGACTTCCATTTCATCACTCAATTCTTCCTTTATCCAGGCACAAAACAAGGTGAAATGCATTGACTCAATGTGAGTCAAAGGAAGCTCATCTTCCTCTTCATGTACCATTCCTTCTCCTCCATTAACTTCAGATTAGAGTTCATCAATTGGAGATGGACTCGAGCGTTATTTCTAACTAGTTCAAATGTAGTGGTAAAAAGAGTTCATGTATACCATTAAGGAATCCCGGATTAGAACGCTTGAATATGAGAAGAGGAAGAGACTCAGCACGAAACTTGTCACCTTGTTTTATTCCAACCCATTCAACACATTATAAATGTACCAGCTCTCTTAACCAAATGATATTACAGATATTCAAATGACGCTAGACCTCCATGTTATTTATCCCGATTCGCCCAATTTGGCTTGAAAATCCATGTTTTATTTTATACTCTTGTCATGTAGGGGGTTTAACAGCTCTTCGAGAGCCGAATGAGGAAAGAAGGACTTTACAACTTTGACTCTGAACTAAATTCACTCACTCACACAGTCCTACACAAGTTTTTGACAAGGTTTGCTAAAGTATAAAATAAATTATAGTTGTAAGACAGTTACGTTGCACTTTTACTGTTTCTCGTCCGAATGAGCAAAATCTTCAAACCATCAATCTATCCTAATATTTAATATCTTCAACATAGTACATGATTATTTGATGAGAGAGCTAAAAAATGAATTTGAAAATTAATAGAGATTCTTTTGTGTAAAATGAAATTTCATTAATCAAACCGATCAAACAGGAATGTTTATTATTTTATCAAGCTTTCCATCCTCTTTCAGCCTTTGAATCTATAGAAAATTCCCCTATATTAAATCTCATAAGAGTGTCTCTCAAATTATACGAAAAATAAAACTTTAAAAATAACACAATTTGAGTCTTTCCGTGATTAATTTTGAATTTCGTATTTTGTTGCAGTAAACACCTCAACACCATAATCATGTTGAAATTTATAATAATTAGTGCCCATTATTATCATTAAGCCGGCTCATATTAGGCATAGCAAAAATAACCTTTTCCTCGATAATTGCCCCATTGTCTTTATTTTTAGGAGTGGTTTCAAACTTTTGCATGCTTCCAATCAATTTTCGCCGATCATTACGTGTGAACATAGGACGCGAAAATGAGTTCCCAAGTGGTATACATATATAAAATATATTGGAAAACCCAGAGCTCATTATAAAGTTTCCTTCTTTAGCGATGAAAACGAGTGTTAATAATTGCAGTTACGGCGACGGATGAACCATAAATAGGAATATGGAGATGAGGGGGATTTACCTTGACGATAAAAATGTCTTCGGTAGTAGGAGGCTCCGAGGTCGACAGCTTCTAAGCCGTTCTGGCGGGCAGCTCTGGTATAGGGACAATTCCCCTGAAGCCAATGCGTGTTTCCTGCACTCCACTCAAGTAGGGACAATCCCCTCGCTTGATGAGGACGGTGATGAGTTTCGTCAAATGGACTCTGAGCCATAATTCGGTTTCCTCCCATTCCTCCAACTCTGCCCAAACTGAGGTACGTCTGTCCATCTCCTCCTCCACTGTGTCCAATCTTCGAGCCCGACGCAGTTACTTTCGCGCTGTAATTACTCCTCAAATGACTTCCTTCTGATTTACACGATTTGAATCGGCTCAGGCTAATTTGCCTCTCCTCTTCTCCTCCAATCTCGTTTCGGAAGTAGGGACAGCTGCAAATAGAAAATTTTAAATAAGTAATATTTTTACACATTTCACGCCAAGTGCTAAGAACCAAGGACGAGCACAGATTTCCTCTAATGATAATTTTACGATCCTTTCAAACTTCAAATAAAAACTTTCAACCATTTAAATTTAAGTAAGCAATCCTAAAAAATCTATATTATGCATTCACATCTCATATAAATATGCATGAATTAAGGCTCGACGTGTTGTCAGAGTTCTGAGCTTAAACATAGTGATAAATGAAATTAAATGTTAGATTGAAAGATATGAAACACTTTTAGAATTTAGAGTTTGAAAATTAACATCGTGAAAGTAATAAAAATAATATTGTAGGCAATGTAGTAAAGTAAGAGTGTTGGTGAGGAGCTTTAGATGTAAAAACGGACCTTTCCCTAAATTTCCTTCTCCCTCTCAACGACTCCTCGAGTTTTGATTTTGAATGTAGGACCATCTGATAAAATATTTTCCGCCCACACAAAATCCTTAATGAATTTCACATTGAATAGAAATCCTGATGAGCTTCTATCCAACCTCACTTTAACTTGTAAAGTCGACATGAGTAAACATTCGCAGCCTACGAAAATTCAAGATACATTTATAAAGTGGAATATGTCTATATACGCTCTATTGAGATCCTATTCCCCAACCATGCACCCTCATTTATGAATAGGAGTGACGTGACATTCGAAATAGGAGTTGAAGCCAAAAACTTCTTTCAAATTTCATTTCATTCATTGAATAAAAAGGTCCTAGAAGAATTCTTCATTTCTTTGAACTACACGTGGCGTGGCCCATTAGGGACTAATTTTCATACAAGTAAAGAAGCAATAATTAATCCTCACAATTAGTCAATTTTATGCAACCAAATTATTTATTCAAACAGTTATGCTCGAATGGTGGGCGCTAGATTTGGACGTCATATTAAGAAAATAATCCCACCCCAATAAATAAATATTAATTGCCATTTGTTGAATGACAATTGATAAATAATCATATTGTATATTATAATTTATATTCAAATAAGAAATAATAATTGCAAGTAATTGACATAAGTTCTGAGAAACAGCACACTACAAATTATAAAAAGTAAACAGAGAATATATAATCTACAGTCCACAGGGTTTATTAAAAACTTAAATATGCATGTTATAGTTTAAACAGGGAATTTTCCTTTTAAAATATAAAGTTAACCTTGAAGAAGTTAAACAATTTTTTGACTGCATAAATGAATGAAGAATACTAAATAATGCAACTTTTAAACAGTGCAATCTAAAGGT
Source organism: Neelides sp. FZ-2019 (assembly GCA_009869795.1). Classification (NCBI taxonomy): domain Eukaryota; kingdom Metazoa; phylum Arthropoda; class Collembola; order Neelipleona; family Neelidae; genus Neelides; species Neelides sp. FZ-2019. Next base: position 58,332 of record VJMY01000085.1, read on the forward strand.
AATGTAAATTAATAACAAATACATTTGTTTTAAGAATGAGTTCATTCATAACTTCATGAGAAAAGTAAAAAAAAGTTCCTTAAATTCTTTTCCATGATCCAACGAAAGGAAATCTTTTTGGAATTACAAAAAATAGCATAAAATAAGCTTCGCAGAAATACGGATGATTAATCACAGAATGAGGGAAGGAAAATTGATAGCTTCTCTCTTCCTTCCATGAAAGTTCCTCGTGCAGGAGAACTCTGTTCAGAAGAGTTCTCGTTAACAATAAGTCTCTCCTCCTTACTTATTCAAGCCAAATGATGTGACACGAAGAATTTGCCTAGCTCAAACTTACCCTGTTTCCTTCCAACGAGCCCACCTACTTAAATGAATATTTTAGCTCATAATCGAGGAAGTTAGGACCATTTTGCGTGGAACAAAATTCTCGCTAGCCACTCTGTTATTCTAGAAATGTAACAACGACAATGTACAGAGCATACTCCTTATGAATATGCAAAGTTCCAAGTTCCTGGATTATGAATAGCCTCCATCAAATAAATAAAATAAAGAGCAAGAGGTAAATCAAGCTAGCCAAGTGATTCTCTGTATGTTTAAAAGATTTATTTAAAACAGACCTAGTAATTGATTAATAAAATCTCAATTATCATGTATTAATAACGATAACTAAACAAGAATGTTCTAATGGAAAAGGTTTATTTGATTATTTTTGCTCAAATCTTAGAAGATGACTGGTAAATATTATTGCATCACATTTATTTTCACAATGTTCAAATCATGGCATAAATTGTAGAACTAAAAAAGTACCATAAAAGTTAGAAATATAATAAAAACATAGGGTGGAATCGGATAAATTTCATCCTTCCCTCAGGATTAGAAATAATCCTGACTCTTTATCACTTCAACCGTGGTTCTTTTGAGATTAAATTTCCAGGCGAGAGTCATGAAAAAGAGCTTTGCTCCATACCTTCCATACAGAGCCAACTTGACAATGCACAAATTGTTATCGGTCAAAGGGGGATAAATAACTCAAACTCAAGTAGGTAAAACTCAATTTCCTTTTCATCCTAATAAAACGAAGTTTTTTTTTCATTTCCTATAGAACGGACGGGAAAGGCGCCAAGGAAGCCCATTGTTCCAGCATCGGATGCGATTCTATTCAAATCCCCTATGTTCATGATCATGAAGAGGAGGATCTCGGCTCTCTTCTCAAAATTCTACTTTACCAGGCATTCAAATGAGTTTGCCTTAACAAAATTCGTGAGTGTCTCTTCGTTGGAATGGGATCTTCTTCATGTCCTTGGGACGAGAAATTCTCTCTTTCTTCCAGTCACCTTGCCATTTAAATTCAGGCTCACACCTGACGGATGATTCAATTCTATCCGCTTAAATCCCTTTATTCCGAATTAGAGGGCAAAATACAGCTTATTTGATTCCACTTTTACTCCTCTGCTCTAGAATCCTCTGGGGCTGAATGGGGACTCCTGAGGAATCAGCAGGGGGAGCCGAGAGGAAAACAACATCACAAAAGAGTCAAATGACGATGACGATTATCACTTCACTCGCAACTCTCATCAATCTAACTCTCTCAGCTCAAAAGATTTCTCAGGGCAGAGGAAAACAAAAAGCAGGAGAACGAGATTAAGCGCCTACGTCGAAAATAAAATCTTGGGCTAAACGGTTCAAAAAATACGTGTCATCGTCATTTCGAACCTGCTTTTCTCACCATCATTGTAAACAGTCTTGGAGCAATCTTCACTATTTCGTCATATAATTAGCACAGAAAGAAATGTTACATGAGATTTACAAGTTTTAATGAATTTAGCCAAGAAACCCAATGCTCCGATTCCCATGCTCTCACACGCTATCAGACAACTCACTCGGCTGTCCAATTGCGTAAAATCAAATATTCATAACAACGCATATGCCCCTCAGTTTACTTAATTTGATTAGGTTTTTATTAATCGTATCGTAAGTAGAGGTCTCTCCCTGCCCACATACCATATGATTATCTTAATATAATGGGAATAGAGGACGAAAAGGATTCTTTCCCATATTGATTGAATATAAGTTAAGAGAGAAGGAAGTTGAACTTCATTATTTCTGGTACTTGTACCAGTTTGAGCCTCGAGTTTACCTTACCATTATTGATTTTGGAAACAAGTGTAAGTGTGTGGGTGAAGAGGAACTTGACGAAGGAGGAAGAAAAGAGGGGTGAAACACAGAAAGAGCTATGAATAACACACAAGAATACCTCATTACCTTATAGCTCTACCCAAGTCTGCAATTTCGCAGGGGAGGCTCGAATGAGTAGAACTTGCTCTTGACTGCAATCTACGTGAGTCAAGGTAGTATGACCGAGCTTCTAAGTCTCTCTCTAACTATATGCATCATGTTGAAGCAGGATTAGGAGGCATATATACGAGCAAGTGTATAGCCGACCAACCCACGAATATCACCTTGGCAAGGCAATCTTAAGGCAAGTTGCAGTCGTAATCCTGGCATAATTTTGCATTCCATAAACAAAAGTCGTCGGAGGGTGGTTGAAGAGAAGAGAAGACCAGCAGCTCCGCCCTTCTCCCTCATATCCTTTTTTCCAAATTGCACACGCAGAGATACGAGAGGAAGGCAAGTGGGGAAGTTTGAGTCCTGGAGCAAGTTGTGCATTGCAAATATATTTACGTGTGCCTATATACGAGTTCCACGAGGAGTCACTGTCCCGACCGGATCTCATCTACATCTCCCTCCACATCTCTAATAACTATTACATCCCTTTTAAAAGTTTTTTACCTCGTTATATGTTTATGTAAATGTTGGGCCAAGGAGGCACTTTCAGACCCAACCAACTCAATGAGGAGTAATAAAGCCTAAGAAGTCAGCCAAGTTCCATTACGAAGAGTGAGTTGGAAGACCCACCTTTTCTCTCCCTCTCCTACCCTCGCAATTTCTACGGAGATAGTGGAATAAGATTGAGCTAGTCAGTCTGCCACTCTCAGCCCTACCCTCCTCCGACGACGAGACGTGAAAACAATAATAATAGGGACTGTGCACACTCGCCGATTCTTCTCTCAACATTATCCATCTCTCCCTACCTCTTTCACCTTCATATCCGCGACGGATCATAGGCCCATACAAAAAATCGTTACAGCTCCTCTGCAACACTCAATTCCTCCCTGCATGACAGTTTAATACTTCGTTGGCTCCAACCTAAATATTTAATCCTCCACTTACCATCCTCGCAAATCTCTTTGTACTCATATTTAATCTGTCAATCCCATGATGTCACCTCGAATTCATCAGGATTTATTTTTATTAAGAAGAATAAAATCACAAATGAAGTCCTAAACATCTTTGAATAAATAGAGATTTATTTGTGAAATAAAGACTAAGGAGAGTCTTTATTATCTTAATAAATATAAAACGAACTAGAATGAATGTTTTTAAACGCATATTTAATTAATAATTTAATTTAGTTTCATGAAGTTTTTTTTATTGTAGTCTTCGATTAGCCAGGGATATCATTAATTTAAATCAAAATTAGATGCTTATATATAAAATGTACTGTCCTTGATTCGTTGGTTCAAATATTCTTTTAGATTCTCCACAAAATAGGTATTTATGACGAAAAATAAACATACCTTAAAAGCAGTTGGTTGGTCCTCGAATCTCCTAAATCAGGCTCTTCGGGGGGTTGTAGACTAGATGTGTTGTCGTTCGAGCCGGCGTTTCCAGCCGGAGCAGATGCAATGTTGTTCAGAGACGTACTTGGCTGAGTTGAGGTAGGTCGATTGCCAAGAGACGCTGCTGATGCTCCTGTCGTCGTGTTTCGTCTCTTGGAGAGGATCCCGCGGAGCCTCGCAGCATACGAAATATTTGCAGAGACACTTTGGCAATCGAAATGAGCAAAGACGCGTCGCCGGAATCTTTCTTCCATCATATTGGGATTAGTGCCGGTCTGCCTAAGAATGGGTTTAGCAGAGTCAGTGCTCTCTTGTCCATCACCACCACTCGGTCCTACTTGACCCTGCGACATGTGGGAACTAGGGCCTAAAATATCAAATTTCACCGCTTCAGGAAGACTTTTGGAATTTCCATTGTTCCTCTGGCTTGAACCTCCGCCTCTTAATTTACGAAAGATGGAAGCTTCCGGCTTCCCGGATGAACCCGATGGGGCCGGCCCTCCACTTCCTTTTCCTTCATTCCCTGATTTTTCCTTATTCGACTCCCATAGCTTTTGAAACTTGAGTCGCAGCCTCGGACTCGACGTGTCTTTCAAGTTCGGCTCCCCAGTTATGCTCGTAATCTTTGGTTGGCCCTTTGGAAACCCAGCCGTAGTCGAGTCCTCACTAATGTCAAAGGAACCTCGTCGGTCCCGGCTCACACTCGTTGCCACTAATGAAAGGAAGTGGCCAGACGGGTTTCCTCCGCCGAGTGATCCGCTCCGCTCGCTCTTCCCTTGCCCACGAACGGGTGTGATGAGAGAGTTGATGGCAGAGAAGGCCAGGGGATTCGCGTTCGAGCTTGAGAGCATGTCAATAGACCCATGGCTCCCGAAATCTTTCCTTCGAGTGAAGCAACCCGTGTAACCTTCCTTTCCTGGAGTTCCTCTTAAAGCTTTCATCTGACTTTCCTCGGGAATGAACTGGCGAGTGGGATCCTCAGAGACCTGCGGCCCTGCCCCTGAGATCTTCCCACTCAAGATCCGCTGATTCTGGAAGTAGTTTTCCCTGTCAAGAAGATCGAGGCTACTGTTGCTCCTATACAATGCGAGACGAGGCCCCGTCTTGCAACTGTTCCCAATCACACTCGGCGGCGTCTTCCCTACAAATGACGAACTGTTACTCTTGCAAATTTTGTTTGGAGAAGTCCGAACGGTCACTATGTAAGGGTCCACGTCTTGGCCGCCACTCGGCACAATGATGGAATTCCCAACTGGCGAACTCACACTGCTACCTTGCCCTCCCCCAATTCGAGAGTAATGCGAGGCAGGCTGCGGAGTGTAGAGAGCTTCTGGTTCACCTTCGTGCTTCTTCGGACTCCCCACTCCAGTCACTGTGATGAATGGGGAGGAACTCCCCAGGACCTGACGATTAACACTATTCGACCTCTGGGGCGAACCCAGGTCAAATGTCAACCCAGGATTCGAATTCATTGTATAATTACTCACTCCTCTGGCATCATACTATTTAATTATTCATTATGAGCTTGTTTTGTTAACACCACACGCACTCATGATCTGACTACATATCCTGATTGTCACTGATTAAAAGTATTTTCGCCAATTTCACTCTTATCTAGCAAATGTTAATCAATTGAACTATGTATTACCAATAGTAGAGCATTTTTTGCTATTCAAGATTTTTGAACGGAGAGAAGGAAAACAAGTTTGAGACTAGTGTTCATTATCTTTCACGTTGTCTTCAATTATTCTTGATCCTATTAAACAAAATTAAGAAATAAATATCAGTAATTAATATAATTTTTGAAATGACAACAAACAATAACTGTACTTCAACTTCTCACTACTAACAACTCCTAATAACAATCTACTCGAATAACAATCTATGGAATAATAAAGCTTAAAAGACACGCATTAGGAAAGCAATCGTGAAGAAAACAGATTGTATCGCAGAGGATAAGGTCCATTAAGAATAAATAACGCACTCTGTCTTGGTTGAAAAATACAAGGGAGAGGAAAAGCACTGCAAATATCTTATTCACTACTATTATTCACTCATTCAGTCAGTCAGTCGAAAGATATGCAAAGAGAGTTGATAAACGTTCAAGTTCTCTGATCTGGCTCGTGTTTTAAGAGATCTGGTCTTGGAGCTTAAGGCTTTAAAACTCTTTCGAAAAGGTTTCCTACTCGAATCCTTTACCTTGCCCTTGATTCAGGCTTTCGACCTCTTGTTTGCTAATCTCTTCTTATATCCTTTTAGTTTTATTCTCCAGAATAACCAGCTATAAAACTTCAAAATCATTTTAATTCTAATTAGAAGATAAATAGGAAAAACACTCAAAACATGTACGGATTCCAATTAAAATTTAATAACTTTTGAACGGCTTTCATGTACTAAACATTTTTTCAATCGCGTATTAAAATTTTTGATAATGCATGAGAAAATTTTTTAAATGGAACAAGTAATGAAAAACAATATTGTGTAAATTATGTAACTAAGTAATAAAATTTAGATGCATAAATTATTACTAATCAGTCTATTAAGTTAATAAATTTAACGTGGTTCAAGACTATTGTCTATATTATCCTCTTATTAATTCTATAGATTAATAGCTTTTATTTCAATACTTTTAAATATGAATACTTTGAAAACATCATGACATTTGAGACTCAACTATTATATAAATATAGAATTACAGGTAGAACAATTTACAAGGAATTGTATACGCAAACAGGAGGGAAACCAAAATCATTTTCTGAGATTTTCTCCGTGCGTACCCTAACTTCTCACTATAATAATGAATCATTCAGTTTTTTCTCAAGGTACTTGAAATGTACATGCGAATTGTGTACAGTTATACGTCATGACCAGAAGAGAAGTAAACTATAACAGAAATTTAAAATAAGATCTACAAATCCTTAGAAGATGTAGAAGAAGTGAAGAGAATTATCCGAGTCTGATATGTACGTATCAGACCTTATATTAATTACTTTACGTTATACCAGATAGTATAGAATGTGTGTAAGGTAATTCTTTTTACTCTACAATTCTTGAGATAAATACTACAAGAAAGTTTGAGCTTCCTTCTTCTTTCTTGAACTTAACGAGAAAAAAGTTAAGAATTCCTTTTTATCTAATGAAACGATCTAATTGCGATAAAAATTTAGTTAAGCATATAATATTCTATATACTCAACATTTGAAAGATGATGATTAGAGTAGAATAAAGATAAAGGGAATGAAGCACAAGGACAAAGAACTTAAAAGATAAATATTCTAGGTAGACCATAAAGTTTCTACGATTGTAAAGATATATACTTAGGTATACAATATTTAAATTTTAATTGTTACACTATTGTATATCGAAAAGTCCTGAGTTATACAAACATGAATATAAAAAGCCAAACGACAACTTTTAAATTAATCTTTCACTCCTCAAGTAAAGTAACTTCACACTATATCCACTGTACAGTCCTACGGATCAAAAACGGATTTAATTTTATAAATTAAATGAGATTATGAAACTTCTATACCTATATAGTATTTTTCCTATTTTCCATTCCCCACAAGTTATTTTACAGTACATTCATAAGAACTACTTTTACATCCTTTTGCATTATAATATTATAACTAACTTAATATTTATTTATAGTGAATAACTGAAAACCCTTTAATAGTGTGATAAATATAAATTAGATTAAAATAATCTTTCAAGTTTAAAACAAATGCATAGACATTTAATAACTCGGTCGCTCGTCATAGCCCATAAAACCCGACAAAGTATTCATTTACTGTTTTACAATTTAAAAAAGAACAAAAATGACGCAGAATGTGAAAGAACATTTTTTGAGTTTGGGTAAAACATGAATAAAAATGGAAATACTTAGCATTATTTTATAGAGTAACGCCACGGTCCGTTAAATTCAAAGTCTTCCACAAATGCAAATTCGCCATTAATTAATATTCTTTACTTAAATTGAGCATAATAATTAATGCTACAGTATGCATATACGAAGAAATATACGGCGTAAATATGATTAATTCTACACTCCAACTTGTTCTAGTTACTTGAATAATCACATTTTATTCATCATGCGACTTTAAGTAAAACAAAAGCTCTCGATATTGTCATTTTTAACCAACATCCAAAATCGACATTTCAATGGTTAATATGAATTTTAAATTAAGAAAAGAAGATTTATTTGATAAAGCTTGCTCTCTTTTCCAACATAATGCTTGAAAGAGTATTGACATCCATGCGTTCAAACCTTGCAAAGATATACCCATATAAATAAACATGATATCTGACTATGGTGTGACTCCACTCTACAAGAGGATGGGATCATGAAATTGAAACACAGATATTCACACATCACAAGCAATAAAAACAACATTCAACAACATAGAAAAATATATATAATCTAAGCCATGCTTCTACACAAATAAACGCTTTATATTGTTGATAATACTCCAATGCTTCGTGAGTCGTGGAAAGAGGAAGGAAATCAAGACTCGAAAGTCGAAACGCACTGTATCACATCCTATTTTCACTTTATTTATTAAAAAATTGGTGTGAGGGCTTCAACTTCCGTTCTTTTGCGATAAATAATTATAAAAAGTGAGCAAGTTTTTCATGGTCCTCAAATTTCGATGAACTTTCCTAATCTAGATCAACGTATAAAAGTGGATAATAAAAGGCCCTTCTATATGGTTTAAAATTCAGATAAAGTGGTCTGTATAGTCGGTTGAGCTATTAGCACTAACTTAGCATTGTTCATATTCAACTTCCTATCGCACATTATTTCCAACATACCCGGAGATATATTTTATAATCGGATTTACTGTTTGTTAGGGATATCAAGAGAACCGCGCAAAAGGCATTGTAAAAATAATACAGTTTGAACACCGTACCATTGTAATCTAAAAATTGTCATATCATCAAAGGATCTTAGCACATTGTAGAAAAAAAATCCACTCTGCGGTGTTCGTATCTTTAAATCTTCAATTTAAACGAAAGATCAGACTAGGAATTGTTCATAAACTTATATCACATTTCTCTTTGATCATTGCATAGCTCGAGTTTAAATACCTAATAACTGTTAATGCCAGTTTGGAAATTCCTAAAAATAATTTATATAATAAAATAAAGCTAATTTTTAAAAAAGTCAAGTATTTAACAAACATAGAGTTGTATGATACTTTTTAAATGATTGTTATTACAGTTAAACAGAATGTGAGATTAATTCGCATTATAATTTCGCGTAATATATGTAAATAAATAGGGAAGACTGTTAAGTATTACACATTATATGCTTAAAAGTTCCAAAAACCGTAAATGTTTTAAGATTTGAGATTGGATAAAAAGAATAAAATTCCAAAAGTTCCTTCAAACCATCAGCATCAAACAATAATTCCTTCTAAGTTGAATTGACCTTCACAAACTCGGTTTGTTCGTCAGCACATTCGGCCCACCTCCAATGCCTCCAAAACTTTAAAGGACCCATCCAAAGAAAGTTTATCATTTAATTTTCTAATCGTATTGAAAGGCTTTTGAAAGTTTCCCTACTTTAGATTTCCAATCCCGAAACTAAGATTTCGCCATTTAAACCCATTATATTATTATTCAGTTTTATTGCTAAAATTGGTCCCAAACTCCCCAAGTCGTCTGCATTCTCCATTGTTCCTTCCAACCAAGTGAGGAACCGTACTAAAGGAATAAAACCCATAAAACTCAACATCGGCAAGCAGACGGTAAAAGTACCATAAATATCCAAACACAAAAGCCACGAAATTCTTTCCTATATTCATCATTTGAGCTAAATTCAAGTTCTCGCAAGTAGTAAAGTGAATTGATGTTCCTAGCCAGACGAAAAAATATCTATCCATTATGACACCCCTGCCATAAAATGAAGGAAGCATCTTTGTAGTAAGTATGCTAGGAAATGATAGCCCAAGTCACAAGAGAAATGCTACACCATACTTCCGATCTCCATTCCCTATTCAAATTGCAACTTCAACCCATTTCAAAATATTTGTTTCCACTCTGACCAAAGTAAAATAATTGTGGGAGTCTTAATGGAAAAGCTCATATCGCCATCAAGTTCTCATTCGCCTCACGACCAACCCACGAGGGAGATTATATTCTTCCTATAATCCCCATATAGCCAAATATATCCAATTGGCAAATGAATAGAATGAAGCGATGAAAGAGGGGATAAGAAAAGATATTAACCACCCTAGTAATTCAGAACCTCAGAGAACTCTTAAAGAGATTAGAAATCGATGATCGTTGGACCCTTCATTGGGAGAGCAAGTCACTTGGCCATTTTACTTTTATTCTTTTAAAAAACGCTCTGAACAAAAGGGAATTCCAATTTTCCTCTTAATGGAGTTAAGGAGCAGAGATTGGGTTAATAGGAGAGGAATACTTTCCCCTCACCTGTCAAGGATAATGTGGATAAAAAGTGGAAATGTTTATAATCCATAATCAATTACAATGGGAGAAGAAGGAGCATTCGTGATTCGAGGCAAAGAGTTGGAATTGATGAGAGTGTCAATTTAATAGTGAACTCGACCAGCTTTCCAAGAGATCTCTTATTACGACGATTGGAGGAAACCATTGAGGAATAATTGAGTTGATTCTTCCCTCGTCAAAGAACCCAGATAGGATTCCTAGCATGGTACTTACGACTTATTCGCGCTAGCTCGGCCTAACAGAAACGCCAGAGTATCAATTTCAGTTTTTCAGGCACTAAAGTAAAGAACAAGTTGTGGATCCGGTGGACAGACCCAACTCACTTATTTCCCCCTTAAGAGCCTCAAAGTCTCAAACACTCAAAAGTTTTCTCAGGCCATCTGATATCCATCAAGTATCTCGTTCTCCAAGATTTATTAATTTAATACACTTCCACCCAAGCACCACCAAGTTATGAGGAGGGTGGCCCGTAGAGGAAGTAGGGTCAGAGGTCACGGGCACTGACCGCATCCGTAGATTCATTTAAAAGATTCCCCCAGGTCTCTACGGGCCCATCATTACTCTCTTCCTCTCGAACAATGGAGCATTTTAAAAGGTACTCGTGTCGGGAGTGACTCCTTCATTTGATTCTACAGCCTAGTAAATCCTTCTACAAAGAGAATCCTCATGTACTCACATCATGTGAATGTGAAGGTAAAAAGAGAACCCCAACTTCCAATTCATTCTTCACTATATACAAAATCTGAAATATTGTATAAGGGTTTCAAAGGTAGAGCGAGGGTGTGTGGGGTGGAAGGTAAAAAATGTAAAACTGTCAGGAGAGCGGATGGGAGGAAGTGATTATATAAAGGCCTTCTGGAAAACTCTATTAAACATTTAAATGCTCCTTTAAATTTACGATGACTAGTATAGCTGAATCACAAACACTCTCGACTCACTTCACCCTTCCTTAACTCATTTAATTCATAATCTTCGTCAATTCCTCATTTCGAGGTCAAATTGAGGAAATCAGAACACGAGCGTCAATTCAATTTTAAACTTTACTATATTAACTACCTATATAGAATATAAGAGATGGAGTTGCGTGATCTGTGTAAACTTGGCTTTTATTTATATTATACCATGATGGCATATGATGATATGATACACATTGAGTGGTGAATGGGACAAGAAACTTGAAACAATAAAATTGGATAAAAATGAACTTCAATCGCGTGTCCACAGCTTCTGACGACCAGGTCACATTAAGACTTTAATTCTCTCATTCATTGAATAAACGAATGAGTATAAATGTTATACAAGGACATGGAAGATTATGAAACTTTATTGAGTGAGTGAAATTCACTCTCAATTTTCCTCCTACAATAACTCATTTTCCTAATGACCCGATAAAAATGACAACTTCACTCGCTGTGCATTCAAATTTAATTACGCATCATGCTTCTTCATATCCATTTACCTAAAGTTGTTGAAACAATGAATAACGAACAGTTAACCCATTTTCCAATTACATTGTTTGCCGCAAAACAAGCTCACTTGGAATTCATAATAAATATTCAATGGAGTGTTACATAGTTAAAATGCCCGGCATGAGCATGGCTTGAAATAAAATATAAATACTATAATAACTCGGTTTCATAATAATTATAAAAATAAAAATTCCTAATCATATTCGACCTTCAACTTTACTCTAACCTTCATCACGTTTGAGTAATTGGGCAAAACAATTGCAGGCTGCAAGTCCGCGTCTTGAAACACAGAAGTGGGGCCATGAAGTTAATTTTCTTTATAAATTGATTCAATCAACTTCCCTTCACGTTTGTTTAACACGAGTTGAGGAAAGGATGGAGGATAATGGGAAGATTGATCAAGTATCATACACACATAAAACCTGAATACGAGTCAAGTAATCAACTTATGAGGATAATGACTAATAAGTATATTATCTTTACCAGATAGTAAAGATCCTTAAATCAAAATTACAATACAGGTTTTAAAAAAATTGAAAATCAAGTCGTTAGTATTTTGAGGAGAAAAAACGAGGCGGCCGATCCTCCCAAATGTCACTTATCTCCCTTTTTACGGCCGTTTTAATTTGCGGGCCATGAAAGCAAGTTAAAATATTTTTAAGGTGGGTTAGTTGAAGTACGAGAATGAGACAAGGGCTCGTCTCGACGTCGAAGCAAAGAGTGGAATTTAAATTAATGAAAAGTCAGCCATTTGAGAGACACGATGTCGTCATCTTTCTCATTAAAGCTCAGCAAGTTCTTTTCGAACCTCACTCATTAGAGGAGGGGTTGATTCCAAGAGATTCGACATCGCGTTCAAATAGATACATCTCTTCAGAGACTCACCAGTCCCAGGATACGGATATGCTCGTGCGGAATTCACTATCTTGCTAAATTATTATTATTATTTCATCTTTTACGACTCGTAAGATTCAAGCAGACTCAAGCTCATATAAGAACTTGGACTTACAACCTGAAGCCTGTAGGACGATCATCTATTTGAAATGTGGGAGTGTGCGAGATAAAGGAGAGTGAGAGAAGTTTTGTAAAATAAAGAGGAAGAAACGCACCCTCGTCTTTCGTACACATAATATTATGTGTATATTCACTCAATTCTCTCCCCCGACTTCGACGAAGGCCAAGCTGAAGCAGAAGATGTGCGAGGGGATGTGTGTACAAGATAGGGCAAAGAAGGCAAGCCAAGTCTCCCAAGAGGATCCAAAGGAAAAAAAGCCGAGGGCCCCGAGCTATACAACAACTTCCCTCCCTCATTCATATGTTAATCCATTCCAGATATTTTTACTAATTCTTTAAAACTAAATTCGCTAAAACGATGCAGAAAAATTTTTAAAAAAACTATACGGTGTAATAATTATAAAAACTTACAATTTCCGTGAAGCTCCAAATTGTTGATCCAGAATTAGTCCAGAACAATTCGTGGAATGAAATTGATAGTGGAAAACCAATATTTAATTAAAAAGATACAGTGTGTATTTAAATACGATTGTCAATTGTATTTATTTTTTAGTTCACTTTTTATGATAAAGATAGAACTAGCTCACTCACGATGGAACTCCAAACGGTCACAAATTGCTTAATGTGATACTGTCAAGGGATGAGAAGGATAGGTTGATTTTTTTCCACGCTCCTCGCCGGTTCTTCTCAGCGTAATGATAGAAGAACTTAACGGGTATTTTTAATTGAGTTTAATCCACTTGGGGGTTCGGAATTGTTGGATGATGGAAGCGAGGAGCACATGTTCGAGAGAGGTTGCCCCTTCAGCATGCGGGAGAGAACTGGCTTCCCATCCACCACGTTCTTCCCTCTCCGCTCTACAAGTCCACCCCTTGGAACACCCCAAACAAAACAAAGGCACATAACATGAAGCCTTTTGCATCATACAATAGATAAGGAAATATGCAACAAGTTCTCTGATCCTTCCACTTCTCTCTTTCTGCTTGAACAAATAACTTGGTCGTAAATTTTAATTTGGCAACATAGAAAGTATGCAAGTAAAGCTTGTTTATAAAAATAAAGAAAAGTTATTTGATAGCGGGAGGCTAGAAAAGATGAATGAAGTGAACGAACAGAGGAATGAATGAGAATTTTTAAAGGTTGGTCTCGTGAATGAGAATTCTTCATGAGTGCCATCTTGGGAAATTGCGAATAAGCTGATGAAGATCATCCCGGCCGTGCCAATTTAATCCTCCTTGATTCCATTTAAATATTCGTACTTCGAAGTTCGAACACTCCGAAGTGCATATGAGAGAAGAGTATTTTAAGACAATTTCCCACATCTCTTTTCAGTCTTCTTCGATTGGTCTTCCGTGATTCTATATCTGGCTTCCTTCGACGTAGGAACCCAGTTTAATCAGATCTCTTGAAGAATTCAGGTTAGTTTTCAATGGCACGTAGTTTTACTGGAGGAGAGCCGATGAATCAATCTTTGATTTCATCACACACTAATTAACTTTATTATAATAGAAGTGGATAGGGTAAAGATTAGTTCACTTATTGGGTAACCAGTCTTTGAGTGTTACGTTTGTACATTTTAGTAAAGCGTGTTCAATTGTGGTGTTTTGTGATTTGAGGATTTTATTCATTAATTTGTAGGTAATATGGTGCGTGTGGAAGATGTTACCGAAAAGCAATCGAAATCTTCAAGAAACGTCAAACGCAGAAATCGAAATTTGGATGACTTGAACATTGGAGCTCCAGTGAAGGAAGAAAGAGTTGCAAAAACACCTGTTAATAATGAACTTGCCCAAAATCAAGATGAAAGAGAGCAAGAAGAGGCTCAAAATCCTGAAGGAGAGCCACAAGAAGTAAGTTGTCTTATTAATGTTAAGTATTTTATAAAATTTTATTAATTGTAACAATCTGATTTTAACGTTGAGTCTTTAAGGCATACTGTTTAACCGAGATATTTTTTTATAGCTTTCATTTAATGAACAAGTCGACAGAGCCAGAGAACAGTTTCAGCCAACACCTTTGGAAAAGGTAAATTAAGAGGCACTATTAAGAGGCACACATATTAGAATTTTAGAATTGAGATGATTAAAATTTAGCTAATGGGGCTTTGTATTTGCAGTTTTTAGCAATAGCAAAATCAATGATACTCCGTGCGTTGGTGATTTACTTTATAATGTCTTTCATCCGAGGAAATACAAGTTCACCCGGTGTGTCGAACAAGGCCGATCCAAATGCTCCACCAAGTCTCGCTTCTTCCAATATGTGGCCAAATGGAACGGAATTTGTAATTATAACTAGTTATACTTCAATTTATTAGTTTCAGATTGAATCTTAGTAAATGATTTTTTCATTCATTCGTTCTTTTTAATTTCAGGACATGTATGTGTACGTTACAGAGGAAAAAGACTATCTTAGAAATTTTTCTAATGCCCAATTAATCTGGAAACAGGAAAGGTTAATATACGGGGACTGGTATGGGGGGCCAAAGAGTGATGGCTCTTTCGAGACTACCGTTAATGTCGAGTTATCAAAGGTAACCAACTTAAATTCAAGACATCAATAAATTCTTTCTAATTTGGCTTTTGATTCTCTTTGTCAATCTAAAATAAAGACTCACTCTATTCTCTTACTTTGATGGTCGTCGTAAATAAAAAGCTTATATTCTATAACAGTTGTACAATCTTTTTTATTTTAATTTTACCAATCACTGATATAGCAAAGTTTGATCTAATATCTAACATTCTTAACAGAAAGTTCAAAACAATGGGTCTATATACATTCATGCATTTATGCTTCCTGTTGGCCATTCACCAGACCCACAAGCCGATCCAAGGCTCTCAAAGGGAAAAACAATTCATGAGTCGAAGATGTTGAATAAATTCAAGAAGAAACGTTATGCTAAGACCCATAATTTACTAACTGGGGAAACTTCAGCATCTCTCGAGGACCAAGAGGTCTCCATTTAATCATTAAACTAACAGTATTAATCATATTAATTTTGAATTAACCTTTTTTTTATAATTTTTAACTTGAGAATAGAAAGCGAAAATAATGAGTTCGGAAATTGTTTCCCACTGGCATCCAAACATGACTATATGCCTTGTCACAGATTGGACGGCATGGACAATGGGTTCGGTTCCTAGTCCTCTCAAGGTTTGTAACGTTACACGATAAAAGTTAAAATACTTAATATGCATTACGTTCTTTTCATCTATTCTTATTAATTTAAATCATTCGTTAAATTCATTATTTACAAGTAGCAACCTATTTCTTTTCATATTTCATAAAATGTTTCCTCTTTCAGGAGAATTTACAATTTAATCCAGTAGAAAATACATACCAGCCAATTTTGTTTTTCAATGACTATTGGAATTTGGCTAAGGACTATCAGCTAATCAACAGCACTACAAAGTTCGTAGAAAAGAAAATAATTATATATTTTACAAATACGCCTGAAAATCACCTTGGAGCTAACTAAAGTCATGTTCTTCATTATTCAGGACAATTTCACTCTCGATCATCTATCAACCCTTGTCACTTTTCAAATGGCAAATTTATGCAGCTCAAGCAATGAGGAATCAATGGCAGCCACAAATCATGCAAATGGCTGATGGTGAAGAAGATGATGACCAAGATACTTTAAAGGAAGCCATTTTGGATACAAATCCTATACTCCTGGCCCTCACCTTTGTCGTGTCGATCTTGCATAGTATTTTCGAATTTCTTGCATTCAAAAATGGTAAATTGACGTATTTTTAAAATAATTTAAAATACTCTTGACTAACTTGTTATATTAGCGAATAATTCAAACTTCTAACTCCTCTAAATTGAATTTTTCTTTCAAGATATTCAATTTTGGAACAATCGAAAGAGTTTAGAAGGTTTGTCAGTGAGATCCGTCTTTTTCAACGTGTTTCAATCTCTCATCGTCCTTCTATACATCCTTGACAATGAAACGAACTTCGTGATCAGAATCAGCGTCTTTGTTGGACTTCTCATTGAAATTTGGAAAATCAATAAGGTCACGGATGTCAATATCGATCGTACTAACAAGATTTTTGGACTTTTCCCAAGAATAAGACTTGAAGATAAAGGAACATACGTTGAATCCAGCACGAGAAAATACGATATTCTCGCATTCAAGTAAGAAATGTTTATAAATATTAAGTTACATTTTGTACATTTTTTCTAATGTTTAATTAAAGTTATTTAATATTGATATTGATCTACCTACGCAATAAAATTATTGGATTTTGCAGGTATTTATCTTGGGTCCTTGCACCACTTCTTCTTGGCTACGGAGTTTATTCCGTCTTGTATTTGGAACATAAAGGATGGTACTCCTGGGTTCTTAACATGCTCTATGGATTCCTCCTGACTTTTGGTGTGAATTCCTTACTATTTTATAAGTTAATTTGATATGAGGAGGAAATATTTCATTGGGATCTTTTTTCTAATAAAGGATTCATCATGATGACTCCTCAACTTTTCATTAACTACAAGCTGAAGTCTGTGGCGCATCTTCCATGGAGAATGCTCTCATATAAATTCCTCAACACATTCATTGATGACATTTTCGCATTTGTCATCAAGGCAAGTTTTTTAACTGGATTTTATTTATTCATTTAAAAATGGTTAGATTGTACAATTGAAATTTCGAGGGATAAATAATTTACATTTTTATGATCACTTGTAGATGCCATTCCTCTACCGGGTTGGAGTATTTCGAGACGATATAATTTTCTTCATATATTTATATCAGCGGTGGATTTACAGAATCGATCCCACACGAGTCAACGAATTTGGATTCTCTGCTGACATGTTAGAACAAAAAGATAAACAAGTTGCAGTGGCTTCCAATGAACCTTCAACTTCAACTAATTCTCAGGAAATATCCTCAAAAGTGACAAAGAAAGACCAATAAGGAATTTAACAATGTAGGTGGAACTAGTTTATTAAATGTAAAATATAATTAAGTAATTTATAATAAAAATTACACAAGTAAATAAAGTATTGTGGAAGATTGGTTAATATTTAAAGATGTGTACATTTGATTTCCTTAAAATATTAGCTCTTCTACCATGATATCATTCTAGTGAATTTGAAGTGGTGGGAAGTTGTGAGAGAAAGTTTTAATTTGTTTTTGCACTTCTTTGTATTGTTCTTTTGCAAAGTGATTTTGCTCCAAATAGTAATTTTTCATTGTGATTTCCAATATTTACTATTCTTAACATAAATAGCTTTTAACTTAATTTTTACTCGTTTATAAAACTTCTGAGCTTTGTCTATTTAATTAAATAATTATTTAAATTAAACTTAACTAAAATTGTACATGTATCTATTAAGTACTTAAATATTGTCCATCATATTTTTTAAAAAAATTATAGCTAAATACAGAATAAATAGCTCTTTAAACTAACAATAATATATTTCTCACATTATTAAATTATTATTAAGATGAACTTTGTAAAGTAAAAAAAATGTTTAATTGCTCGTTTTAATTAAATAATGTATGTATACAGAAAAACATTAAAAAGTAAAAGGTTCAAAATGAAAATTATAAAATTTAAAAATAACTTGTACAATTCGATTGGTATTGGCATCATCAAAATTCATCATGTTCTTACACAATGTTTATAAGTAGCTAGAAAATGAACTCATTGCAAACTATTATAATAAATAAATATAGACTATCTTAGACTAAACATTAGAAAATTAAAAATAAAATTTAAAGATTTAGTACTAAAGCAAGAGATTAAGTTGGTAAGTAATTACTTAACATGATGATTGGACCATTGGATAAACATTATACAAAAATTCTAATTCTAATATATTATTAAAGGTTTGAAAATCCTAAACTATTTCTTCAAACCTGCGTGCTGCGTCGAAACTTGTACATGATAAACGTTAACACCACTGTTTTTGACAATTAGAATAAGTACTATGCATGTAATTGTTTTACATGTCTTCATGTGGCCAAACAATCTAGTTACTATTTAATTCATAATTTATTATTATTTCTTTAATACTAAATGTCCAATAGATTAGCACATTCTATATTTACTAATCTAATACCAACATCCAATTTATAGACGGTATCTTATTATTATAAACAACTAACCTTTACTTATACTAATTATTAAGCCAATTTACAAATTATAAAGGCTTGAACATGAAAGTAATCTATTCAACCAACATCTCATTAAGGGAAGGAGTTTGAATTTCTTCGTTCGTTTCCACACTCATTTCAGAAGTCTCAGCGTCTGTGATCTCGAGCAGAAGACTTGGAGACTCCTCTGATTTGTTAGCCACGACAAGCCTGCTAGTAATATTCAAATTTGTCAATTGGTGTTTGTAATTCATGAATACGAATTTAGAATACAAAATATTCCGTTTCTGGATGTTGTGCCGATTTTTATGAATCACTCTTTTTCGCTGATAGTCTAA
Source organism: Neelides sp. FZ-2019 (assembly GCA_009869795.1). NCBI lineage: Eukaryota > Metazoa > Arthropoda > Collembola > Neelipleona > Neelidae > Neelides > Neelides sp. FZ-2019. Next base: position 77,413 of record VJMY01000085.1, read on the forward strand.
GTACCCTGTTTCCTCGTAGATAAGGCGCGCCTTATCTATGCAATTTGAGGTTCTAGATGCGCCCTAACTACGAGGGCGCCTTAACTAAGATGAATTTTAACAAGCGGAAAGTGCTTTATCTATAGTTTACGAGTATTTTAATGCATCTTATCCACGAGGGCACCGAGCTACGAGAGCGCCTTATTGTTGAGGAAACAGGGTATAAATATTTGAGTGGGGCGAAGTAAAACAAAATGCAAAAGTATAATCATTGCTAGTAAAGATTGACATAGGAGGAGTGATGATTGATGATTCATCGAATCGGCACAACTCTCAAACAAAGGCTATATGATTTCTAATTACGGAATTTCTGGAGTTGAAGCCGCAACTGCTTTCACACCAAACTTATGAAAAGTACTCATGTGGACCTTCAGAGCTTTGAACTTCGAAAAGCGTGAGTCCACATTATCACACTGGAATATAAAGCCAAGAATATTATTTACATACATGAGTGTATTCGAAATAATTGTTTTTAATAGCATTAATAAACAGAGGAATAATTTACAGAAACTTCAATCGTACCAAAAAGCATTTGTATGGTTTTGAATTCAAATTGGATAATTCATCATGATGAACACTTTCCATGTGTGCGTCGAATTCAATTTTTTCTTCAGCTCCTTTCCAGCAAATAGGGCAAACATAAGGCATTCCCACAAGATCTTCAGAGTGAAGTATTATGTGTCCATCCAACACGTGCTTCGTACTGAATAAATTAAAATAAATAACATTAGCTTTTAGCAAAAATCCAAATAAATATTTTAAGTTCAAAATTTAAGATTTTTTAATCAAATGATTAACTAATAATAACTTTTGCTAACTCAAACTAAATGAGAAATTGAGATCGGTTTATACTTGAAAGTTATATCGCAAACTGGGCATTTGAACGTTTCCATATTATGGAGAATTCGGTGGTAATTCAAGTGCGAAAGCTTGTTGAATGTCAATTTGCAAATCTCGCACTCGAACATTTGACCTGGCGTTCCATCAGCTTTGGGCTGTGCAAGATGCTTAGTTTTAATATGAAGTTTCAGTTGCTGGTTCCGGCTATAGGCCTTGCCACAATGGGTACAAATTCTGTTTTTTACTCGATAACGCCTAAAAGCAAAGTATATGTTAAATTATGCACACCATGGTAATTGATAATCATAGAGGATAACATATTAAAGTAATGATTATCTATGTGTACGGCTTTGGAGGCGGTAGAGGATGTTCCCTTATTGTTGAGACTGGATTGATGATGGGACGAGGAGGGATTATAGGCGTTATTCTTCGCTCTGGAACTCGAGGTTTCACTTTGATTCCCGTTGAAGTGAGAATTGGGATGCTGTTGAGCCCAATGTACTGATTCTGGCTGTGAGGCTCGATGGATTTGATTTTGATTCCTCCATCCGTCAAAACTGGGATCTGGTTGAAGTTGAGTTGAACCAACGAGTAGGATTGGTTCCTGCTATAATTGTTTCCAATTCTAAAAACAAAAAAACAGAACAATTATTATAAAACGTTTCAAATGTAATGTTAATTAACGTAGTCACATAAGAAAATTGGTAAAATTATGAAACTTGTACATTTGGTTGTAGTTTGAAGGCCCTTGTGTGGCGTAACTTGGGGCGTGGGAGACATGATGGACTTCATTATTGTATGAATTGTAACTGCTGTATGGAGCATAGGCCTTTTCATGAGTTGCGTATCCGTAGTCATCATCTTCAAATAAATCTCCGAGAATTTCTTCTCCATCGTCTTTGTCCCTGAAAAGGATTTAAAAATTCAATTAGACAATATTCCAATTTTTTTTTCAAATAGGAATCTAATTGAACACTTACACGTGCAACATTTCGTTGCTGTTTGGAACAGGTAATCCTCCTTGTGATTAAAGACAATTAAAATGAGAAGAGAATGGGCTAAATGGATCCCCACTTGAGATTTTAGTAGGATAGGGTCTCTAAGTTGGAGAATTGATCAAAAAAATAAAATGAGATAACTCATGGCGTCTCTCCAATTTGAAATCTGTGGATGAGCTCGGAGCTTTTCCCAACATGCGTTTGACAAGATCGACAGATTGTGAATCGAAAGAGTCCAAATTGATTAATCTTCGAGATTTAAACTCCTGATTATAAATCAATCTAATGAAACAAAATACAAATAATAAATTCTTTCGTCTGGCTAGACAGCTTCGAAAGTCAAGCGGATTTTAGCCTGAGAAAAGAACAACCACACCTTCTTATCAATCATTGGGGAAAAATAAGACTTTGCCTTTTTACACTTCCGTTCTTTCGTCGCTCTTTGCCTTTTCTCTTTTTCGCACGTGATATATGAAGAGTATGAAGAGTATGAAGATATCCGTGAAACGAGACATCATCTTATGAACAATAGGGATAGAAAAATTGCTAAATATTTCGTTGTTTTAGTGATGATTCATTTTTTATTCATAAAGCGCTACTTTTTCTATGCACGACATAGAAAAGCTATACGGATCTGCACTTATTATTACTTTGTAGACGAAAGCATGATAGGATGATATATGCATGATATTGGAACAATGGAGAATTCAATGTTCTAGCTCACAAAATGAAAATTACAGCTTTTTAACATGTGTTTGGTAAAACTTGACAATAGGATTTTTGCATTCCTTGTGACTCGAATTTTGAATCCCAGGAGAATTGAAACTACAGCTTGAATTGGCCAAATTCGAAGAGTTCTTTCAAGTCATCGTCTGAGATATTTTCAATTTCTTCGTCGTTATGCCCAGGTTCAAGCACAATTTTTTCCACTCTCTCGAAAGGGTATTTGTGAAGGAAATCCTCAATTTCAACCAAATCCTTGGCTTCTTCAATCAAGTCTTCCATATTGACACCTTAAAAGGAAATCATTTATTTGACTTTTACTATGTTATGCTATACATAATAATAAAGCTAGCTAAAGCTAAAAAGAATATATTTTATGATGGTAATATTGTTTATTTGATAAGTATTATTTGAATCTTGAACTGTTATTTGATAAAAATAATACCTGATTCAAATTTACTGTTAACAAGAGCTCTGAGATCTTCAGGAACCCCAATTGCCCCATTTGCTTGGTTGAGAGACCTCGCATTTTGACGATGAAAATTCTCCATTTTCTCTTCATATCCCACATTTTTCTCATCGAGTGCAAAGAGAAGTTGCTTTTCAGCTTCATCCTCAGCTTTCACTTTCTCCAGGATTCGATCATAAGTGTCAAATAGCTTTGACTCCAAGTCCTTGGTGGATTTCTCCAGAGTAGAGAGGTTCTTTGACTGAAATTGCATCAAATTGGATATTGACTGATGCTGTGCGAATTTTGTATCTGCTTGTTTGGAAATAGAACTTCCAATTTGATTTCCTTGAGATTTAGGACGAGCTTGTTCCAAGACTTTGAACTCTCCAATTGCTGTCGTCGGAGGAAAACGGGCAGACATGGCTCCAAGGATGCTTTTCGGTGCTTTGAATGCCGGAGGTTTTTTCCCTGACATCATGGGTGGAAGTTCAAAGTAAGTTGTTTTCTTTTTTACGTCCAAGAGAGTCTTCGCCTTCAACTCCACATCTTTGTTCATCTTTTTCTCACTGAAGAGACGCGAATTCTTCATGAGTTCGCGACCTCGTCTCACTTCAGCCGACGTCATGCGAAAGATGCTGTCGATTTTCTGATCAACTTCAGGCATTGAATTTGTTTCGATGACTCTCTTGTCGCAGATTGGACAAAGAGATGAAGTTTGAAGCCAAATTTTGATGCAGAAATTACAAAACTTATGCTCGCAATTCGTTTGAACAGTCTATCTAGTATAATCAAAAGTCATACATTTTCGATCAGTATAAGTAAAAATGATTAATATTAATAGAAAAATTAGGAAATGATATACAAATTTGTGAACTATTGTCAAAGTTTAATTATTCAAGTACGTTTATGAAAATTTCTTTGCAAATCTTGCATGTGTTTTCTTTGTATGGCATGGGTACGGTCTTTCCTCCTGTTCGAGACATCACTTTCAAATGAAGCAACTTCTAATTATGCACTAACTTTAAACAAAACTATAGTATGCAGTTTTGATCGTTTAATTGATTTAATTAATTCATTTATATCAATTAAATATTTAAGTAAATAATGATAATTAACTTAATATCTATAGGGAATGTATCTCACTTGATTAAATTATTAAAAAGTATCTAAACATTGATTCAGAAGTCTGATTATAATTGTAAAGTTATTAATAAAAATTAATCTACGTAAGTAATTATTAGAACTAATTAAAAACGTATATTTTCATATACAAGATCTTCATTTCACTTTTCATTCCATAAACAAGGTGATCTTGCAAAAATAATTCTTACTGTATGCAATAAGCAGGGATGGATTATGGATGGATATATAATGGAATGAGTCAAATGACAGAGATACCATACCAAATATACAGCTTACTAATTTCTACTTCTCTGCAACTTCTGACTTCAAGTATAATTCTACTCCGTATTTCTTCATGAGAATTGAGAAAATGAGAGATGTACTAAGAAAAATTCGTTGACTTCCCACAAATAAAAAGTTTCATTAACTGGTAAGCATTATCAATTTTAAATCTCTATAAATAAGATTTCTCTCTAACCTCACTCATTGGCATTAAGAATGAATATGACAACAAAAACCTTTAAATGACAAAATCTCAGAAATTATACCAAATAAAATGATTAATCGTCTTTATAGAAAGAGTTAAATGACATCCGAAGGAAGTTCAGTTAGTGAAGAGGAAATAAGTTCAAATGTCGAATGTTTTCAAAACTTTACTGCACCGGAAGTATTTGTTCAAGGATTGGCTGGACAAGTGAGCCAACATGATGTTGAATCCATTATAAGATCTCAAAAATACATGTAAGAACATTAGCAGTGTAATGTCATTTGAGAATAAATTAAACACCTTCAAATTGTTAAAAGCTAATATTAATAGCCTACTAAACAAAACTGTAAAACTTTTTAGTGTTGTGTTTCTTTTTAATAGTCGATTTGATTCTTAATTTATTTTTACTGATAAATAGAACTTTAATTTAGAATATTTATATTTTTAATTAGGTTACAGCGATTTGAGAAAACGAATGAAATGCTAGCGAACTGCAATGAATTGTCAGTTGCTCGATTCCAGAATGCTTCTCAAGAGTTCAAAAGACATTCACAGATGTTAGTTGAAATGAAAAAAGATGTAGATTATATACTTCGCAAAATTAAAGGAATTAAAGCTAAACTTGTTATTCAATATCCTGATGCATTTAAAAGTAAGATTTCAAAAATAGACATTACTGTATTAAATATTGAGATTTGTGGATGAATATTTGATATTTATTAACTTAAAAGTTGAGTGAACAAAATTCATAAATATAAACACTTACATTTTAATAATTTAACAGTCGCAACAGAAAAAATTAAATCTGAAATAAAAGATGATGACGATGAAGAGGAGGAGGAACTTGAGAAAGGATTATCACCAGAAGAAGAGATTTCCGTTCGAGATTCTCACCGACCTCTCCCTGATAAAAAAGAATAACGATAAAGACTTTTTCAATTTATAATTTATGCAATTTTAGAGAAATTGTTTTGCTTAAGCCCCGGTTATGAATTTGGCACATGTTCGATTCTATTTATTCCAATAATCTAAGTAAATTCGAAGAATGAATGTATGTTTTCCTAATAAAATGAAGATTAAAAATTGATCAGACTTTGACAAAAATTATTTATTGTTATGTATTGTACAGTCAAATCACATTCTGTGAAATGTTTTTTTTTCTTTTATAAAAGTACAGTTTATTCATGAGAAATTTATTATAAGTAGTAAGTTTGGTAAGGTATTAGTACAAAGTAGTTCCCAGTAGATTTATTTTATTGCTATTTATTTACTCGTTTATATTTAGGTAATAACAGTTAACTTATCGTTAGTAGTTCGTCATTAAAATGGTCTCAAAGCTTAAATGCGTAGTATGTATAGAACAAATCTATACATACTACGTAATCTAAAGGTAATTCCTGATTCATTTGTTATTAGGATTAAAAGCGAAACGAAAGTTTTAAATAAATAAATTAAAAAAATATTAATATCAGGATGATAATTTTATTGTTTATCAAAAATGTTATTCAGGAAGTCCAATTTAATTGATTATAAAGAATAATATAGTTATTAGAAGAAAATATATAATAATTTTGTTAAATAAGTCTACCAAAAAGATCGTTTATACTTACTCCTTTAATTACTTTAAATTCAAACCACTACTCAGTTATATCTCATTATTATACGTAATTAAATCTATTTTATTGTATTTAAAATTAATAATAATTAGAACTGGCAAAGTCTTATTCCTAATTTAATTTTTAAACTTAAATTATTTAAAACCCATAAAAGTTTTATTTAGTGTAGTTATTTTAGTTATACCCCAGTGATATCATGGATTCTTCACAAATAAGCACTTAAACGGCATTATTGGTATTAACATAACCAATATACATAAGCATAAATTCAATATCGACGTTACACAAAATAATATTTGACAGGTAGACCCCCGCTATAATTCATTAACGATGACGATTGACCATGAAATAACTTAATTAAAAGGATCCTAATCTCAGAATACGAGTTTAGGCAAACAAGGAACAATTAGGTATGTTTTAAATGGTTCAAGTGACTATCCTATTTTAATTATTTCAATGTTTGGTTTTGTATTGGTTAAATACATTCTAGTCCCACAAATTGATAAAAAATAACTATGTATTATTCGAAATAATATTATAACATACAAAATTCATTAAATCCCGATGATGAAATGAAAACTCAAAAGTTAACGCGAGAACTCACGTTAATTAAATTAAATTGAACATTTTAAAATTACTCGGTTCATATGAAAAAATCAAAATACAAAAAAGAAAATACAAGGAAAGAGCTCGTTACTTACGTTTAAACATTTTCTATTGAGATAAATTTTCGGGAAATTCAGGTGTAAGTTGGATAAATAAATGAATTTATCTCCTACTTCTCGTACTAGCTCTTGGGGGTGGGGGTGGCTGTGGTTGTGGTTGGGCATTTGCACGGGCTCTTGGGGCTGTTGAAGGGAACAAATTGAACATAAAATCTTCGTTAACAAGCCTCAGAAAGCTCAAATCTTCAACCTCTGGGGGAAGATGTAAAGGGGGATTCTGGGGATTACCATTTCGAGATCCCCTTCCACGACGTCCTCCACGACTCGCTAATTGTACTCTTGGTTGAAGCATTTCGAAATCGATTCCAAGTTGATGTTGAAGTTGAAGCGCAGCAGCTGCTTGTCCATTCATAGCTTCCCGCTCAGCTGCTTCCCGTTCTCGCTCGGCGACTTCGTTTTCTTCCTTTTCTTTGATCGCTTCCGCTCTCTTTAGCTTCATCGACTCGCTGATGGGGTTCTCCACGAGAACTTTGGAGATGAAATTGTCAATTTCAACATGACGAATTCGGCTCGTAATCTTGGCCCGGCATGTCGGACATTCATTTTTCTTCTTGGCCCAAGTGGAAATACAAAAAGTGCAGAAAGTATGTCCACAGCTGATAACGGAAGCCTGTAAACATTAAGTTCAATATTATTTAGGTTAGATAAATAATAATAATAAATGATTAAATTGACAATGTGAAATGTGACTGATTGTGATAGGACAAAACAAATGAGTTTGTATTGTGAAATTATAAGTTAGGAATATTATAATTATATGAAAAAATTTGTGAAGCTGAGGCTCTTCTTTATATTTCAAGGCATAAGACACGACTACACGACCCACAAAAAGTTATGTTATTGACATTAATATTGATATTACTTACGTTAACGTAAATCTCGTTGCAGATGACACATGAAAATTCAGATTCGAGAGCCCTAATGAAATTCGAAGTGAGTTCTTCACGTACAAAATTGGTTTCGAATTTGGCTTCGTTGATTTTTATCTGCATCATTTCTATTTCCACGTGTGAGGTGTTCTGGAGCAAGTTCATGTCCGCTTCCACCTTCGTATTTGCTTTCCACAATCTGTCATATTTCACTTTCCATTCATGAATTTCTTCTTCTAATTGTTTAAGACGCTCACCCTTTGCATCTTTCATGTCTAAAGACTAAATATCAAAAATTAGAATTCGTATTAATTAAACTATAGGTATAATATATAATCTATTATTCATTTCATTAAATTACCGATTTGCTTGAGCTTAATTGTGGAGTCGAGAATGATTCTTGTTGCGAAGATTGTGTCATCGAAGTAGTGTGGTTGGATCCACAAGTTTGATATCGAGATCGCTTGGGTGATGGCTCTGGGTCGTCGCTTAAAAGTGACTGCGACCTGGATGACATGATATTGAATGTTAGTGCGAGTAAAACGTGGTAAAGTGATCGTGATCATAGATCGTAAAATGTATATTGCTAGTTTATAATTAAATAAGCCTCTGATTTTATAACTTGTGTTGAGGGAAAATCCAGGGGGAGTGGAAGATTAAGGAGTTGGAGTAATTCGGGTATTTAAAGTTATGAAAAGCATGTATTTGATAGATTTTTTATAATAATATTAATAATAAATCAGTACTTACTGGGATTGACAATCATTTGAGTTCCAGGATGGATGATCACTCAAGTTTTCTAAACTCTTTAAGAGTTTGTCTTGCATTTTCTTCATTTGAATTCGATTCTCTGAATCCGAATTGCCTGAATTAATACTGAGAAGTGACATATCACTGCATCGACTAAGTGACCTTTCAGGTTCACTGTCAAAGTCCACTTCCATTGTTGGCACAGGAGTTGGTTCTTCGAGTTCCTCTTTGACTTCTATAACAGCAATTCTCAATGGTTCTTCAGGAGTTGACGGCTTGTGTTCCTTTTTAGGATAGTTAAATGCGTATTTGAGCGTTCCAGTGGGAATGAATTGAATTTCATCTCCGTCTTTGAGATCAATTAAGATATCCCTTCCTAAATGCTCGTCATTAATAAGAACACCATTGGTACTCTGAAATAAATGAAATAAAAATGCCATTCAAGATGAAAATCAATTCTAGAATTGGATGGTATTAAGGATTAATTGTAGTTTGATAATTAAAAATACTTTTACAAATAGGTCAATTGCATTAAGTTGCTAGTAAAGACTGAACATTACCGAATGTTTGATTTGCCATTTCTTAGATTTCCGATTATATTGTAAGCACACGTGCTTCCTCGATAATTGTATTGAAGGCCAGACGATAGTATTGTCAGCAGCGCGCCCAATGTTGACCTTAAATGATATTAAAAAATCGACCATATTAATTTTTTACGTAAAACAATACACTTAAATTAATTTTCCAGTATAATTCCAATTTTCCCAAATAAGTAGGACGTTTGTGACTCGAGCGGTTTAATAAACTTAAATATACCTCAGTTCCTTTAAGCTCTATTTGGTCAGCGTATGCATCAGTCTCAGCGCAAATTTTATTCAGAATTCCAGTGACATTTGATCGACTCATCTTGGATGTTGTAATCTAAAATTTAAAAATGCGCATCCGCCACATATACATTATGAGCAATTTCTTAATAAAATAATTTGATCAGAGCATCAAGTTTATAAAATATGAAAATTCTTTTTATTATACGAATATAAAATAAAACCAAGGGTCTTGAATTCGAGATTGAAAAGAAAGAATGACTATGAAAGAGCGAAGAGGAATTTCATCTTTCAATTTCATCGTGCATATTTTTATAGGCATTCAACAAACCTTTATAAACTGACGGGAAGAACAAGGTTTGTTAGTTCAAACTCAATTTAAGTCAATTAAGTTTGGAGGCAGAATCTGCCGTGATTGAGACTCGCAGTCAGAAAAGTTTATTCACTGCCAAGCTCACGGCACACGTCAGAAGAGTAATGAATATAAATCAAATCCGTGAATTATGAAATGAGTTCAACCAACTTTAAGCCATCATGGGCCTTATTTTAAATATGGTAGCCTGAATATGGTAGAAATATGGTAGAACCAAATTAACAAAATGCTTTAACTTTAATTATAAAATGTAAAAAGTCTTTCTTGGGAAGCGTAAAACGTATCTCATGACTGGAACGAGTAAGAAAAAAGTAGAGTAGAAAATACGATTGAATCGACAGAAGAGCTAAAGTCCCAAGGTGAACAAAAGTTATGAACCCGAATTCCTATTCGTTCCTTGTTCAAGAATGGAGGGATTTTTGGTACAAATTGGAGGCAAGAAGAGAAAGGACGAACGGCCAAATGGAATTCGTTCAGCCTATTGGCCCTTGGCCCATGTGACTTTCCTTCGAATTCAATAGCGCGTTCTGGTTCGTAAACACTCTATTGAAAAGCATGCGAGCGATGGCTCTGTCAACGTTCGAGTATCTCCTTTCTCTATACCTATTCCTATATGCTCAATACATGCTTTCCTTGTTGTGTGTATTCCTTTTACAGCCTCAAAAGTTATTTTACAAACTTTTAGCAGCTCTACAACTTTTATATAATAATTTCGCCCTGTTTTGCTAATCGAGATAAAAGGGGTTGAAAATCAGGGCATTTTAAAACTGGTTAGAATAATAGAGTGAAATTATGAAACAAGAGTTATCGAGTTGGTAAAAGTGTAAAGCTGGGACCCTTTGCAGCGTTTTAAATTAAATAAATAAGGTAATTTTTAATTAAAGATATATAAAATTCATGAGAATAGCGGATTGTTATGTTTTAATATAATGGTGATTATTTTAATTTAATATATTAAAGATGAAACCAGAAGACTGTCAAAATTTTACGATTGATACTAAGTTTTCCAGCTCACTATCGACTGATCAAGTTTTGAACATTGTTGAAGGAGGTATCAAATTATTGTTGTTTCAACGTGGGCAAATTCCCCAGCCTTTTGACCTGATGTCAGCTCAGAAAAATAATTTTTCTGGCCCTTCTAACCTCTGGTTAGAAAAGAATGACGATGACGAATTAAACGAATCTGCCCATACTGTTGAATTTTTAACACCCATTGAAAGAATTAGTTATTTTGTAAGTTATTGTAATATATTATATAAGCTTCCTAAATAATATATTATTATGTTAAAATGATTTAATTATATAAACGTATCTTTAATAAATTGTTTTTAGCGTGAGAAAACGAAACAAGAAAGGGATAAAAAGAAAATGAACAAAATTATGAACAGAATTAAAGCTCAAGAAATTACTTGTAGAAAATTATTCGAAGAAATTTTCATGGTTTGATCAATTATGATTAATTAATTAAATCAAATCACTTTCATAAATAATCATATAAATACTCTTACTTTACGTTTGTATATTATAATGAATGGATTAAATCACTAAGTTAACTGATATTTATATTTTTGCTTTTTAGATAATCAGGGATGTATTTAAAAGAGTGGTCGTCTTAAAGGGATCTATTATTGCTATTGTCTTTGGAACTTCTATCTATAATCCAAAAGAAGTTTATTTAATAAATGTTGATGAAGAACTTTTCGAAGATTCAAATTCGCTTCATTTACATTTAGAGAATGATTCCTTACATACAAGACGATTTTTTAAGTAAGGTTCAGAATTAATGAATTTTCATACTCGTTTACTCACGACCAACTGCGATTGCTGAACATGCATGAACTACTAACTCCTTCCGACTCATGTACTTTAATTTCCTTAACTTTATGAGTAATTAAAATCTTAATAATTATTTCAGATCCTTAATTACAAATCCTGATTTAATTGGATTGAAGTCATTGAAGAGGACATTTACTCACATCTGCTTGTTTCTAAAAGATCCACTCGATAATCAACAAACCGGTCTTAATGTAAGACTTCTGGAAAATCCAACATTTCACATGAAAATTAAACGAAGCAAATTTACTACTTTTCATATCAAACTTAGCAAAAGTGATACTACTAGAATAAGATATTCAAATGAAAACTATTTTTTTGAGAGTAATTCACACATTTGTTATCAACTGCCATTAAGATTTAAAGGGTTCGAATGTAAACGTAAATTTTAAAATTTTATTTATAAAGACTTAGTTTTATATACCTATTTATACAAGTTAAACACATAATTATAGCAAAACAAGTTGAGTTATATCAATAGATATAACTGCTTCAGACTCCTATATCTATTTTGCCTGGTTTAGTATTGGTGTGAAAATTATGGATTTTTTAAGTTTGCATATATTTATAAATATTTTTTATGATTTTAAGGCAGTTAAACGTGGAATAAATAAATGTTTATATAATTGAATCATTTTAATTTTTTATTAAACCGTTCAAGATCATTATTTTTATCGCTGCGATTCATTTACAATATTAGCTACAAGCACATTAAAAGATTTTAGATTTACAAGATGAATATCATAGCACTAGCAAATTAGCACTTTAAAATTTTAATTTAATAATGAAATTGTCCTTTAATATTCATTGCTTTTTGTTTAGTATCATATTTACACATAAGATTGATATGGCATAAAATTCATCTAAAACCCTTAATTTAATTATACAAGGCCAAATAAAACTCCTTTCATTTAGTAAATATTACTGATCTGATGTCATTTAGAGAAATGGGTTTGCCCATTCGTTTAACATACATAAACAGTTTTAGCAAAAATTTCCTGTAAGCCTTGACCTCGATAAAATAAAAACGGATTCATTAATTGTTAAGAATCACTGACCTTTTTACTTTTAAGTATTTGTTTATACTTTTAATTATATAGCTGAAGTTTGAATATTTTAAATATTATATANAGTTGTAAATTATCAGCGAAACTGTATTAACGTGTGTATAGTATGTATAAGATAATTTTATTAGATTATTTAAAATTACTAGATCACTCAATATATTCGTGGAACTTTTTCCGTTACGATGCTATTCCTCATATAGCCCCAAATTCCATAAATATATTGAGTGAATCTAGTAAGTAAGCAAGTTTATTATTTAATTTAATAAACGTGAAAAAAACTTGTAAAAACGTTATTAAAGGAAAACTCTTAATCTCAAAACTTATAAATAGTTTAGATGTAGGTTTGTAATCTTTGTGGATTTATTAAACATTCGATCGAAATACTTTTGTAATTATTAATTTATCGTTTAATTTAACTAAATATTTAATAAAATAATATTATGGAAATGATATTTTATTTAATTTCAAAGTTAAAAGCTAATCATTTTAAACTATAAAAATTTATCTACTGAATGACTTTTGAATTTACAAGAAATTCCATTTATATTTTCAATGAATTAATGAATCGTAATTTAATAGCGGAACATACAACCTTAAAATATAAAATCTTAATTGTTTAAAAATCCTAATTTATTTAATTGTGGTTCAAGAGCTCAAACGTATCGAACTGCAAGATATACAAAGTATTTTCAAATATTGGATCACTGTGAAAATGCCCATGAACCAGACTGTCCAACACAGACTCCATCATCATTGAAAGTTGCGAGAGAAAGCTGATTTAATTTGTTGCTGAGACATGACGTTTCCTCGCCGCATTCGGTCACTGTCTTCAATGAAGACAAAAAGTCTAGATTGAAAAATAATCATAAACATCTATTTTTCCATTTCCTTTTGCACAATAAAAAATTATTTAATAATTCTACCATTGTCGAAATCCGAAGATTCGATGGGTTGCTCTCGAGCGTCAACCTCATCGACAGCCTCGAGTTGATTAATATTCCGACTACGAGCACGATGAAATCGAGTGACGAGAGCGTCCATCATTGGAGCTTGTTTGGAGAATATTTGAAGAAGCTTGACATTTCTTGTTTCCGGTTCTGAAAATTGGAGAAATAAGCAGGGGTAGCAATTTGGATTTGTTTCGTAGCGAAGGCCATCCGAGTTCAACTTTGAATGTCTCGAACCGAGCTCCCATAAGAACTCTCTGAAAAAAGATTCAAAAATTAAAAATGCATGAAGAGTTTAAAAAGATAGAAGACTATGATTATTCATTACGTTTCGGTAGTAGTCGATAACGTGAAGACTTTGACTGTTGATGGCCACTAAGACAAAATTGTCCGGATAGTCAAGAAATGACCATAATCCTTTTGAAGGACTTTCGACTTGACCGTGAAACATTGCACTCCTAAAAACAAAAAATAGAATATTCACTTTAAATTGATCAATATCAAGAGATTAAGAGTATCAATAATAGAGAAAAAATTAGCTTTTGAAAAGTGAAAAAGTCAATTTGCATACCCATAGAATGGAAGAGACCAACAGAGCTCTAAATATTTAAGGACCAATTTTCTGGACGGTGTTGAAGGTGGAATACGACGAAAATTCTCAAGAAGGAGATACGCAGGAGAGTTTCTTTTTCGTGTGAGAAGATTTAAAGGGTTCCAAGTGGCTTCACAAACATGCTCTGGTAAAAACTGTCTTTGGTTTTGTCTGAAAAATTATAAATGAACAACATTAATAATACGTATCTATGATATATATTTGAAAATATATTTAGAAAAATGTTAAATAACTACCTAAAAAAATCAAAGTTGTGAATTTCGGGATTGAAGGAGCCCATTTCAATACAAGCTTGAATAGAGCCTAGTGTTGAATAATCTTCAACTTCACAGGGATATCGCCCGCTTAGAATGTTATGACGAGCCTCAGCATAAAATAACTCTAAAATCTTTCCATCTTTTATCAGCATTTCTTCTTTTTTTGTAAGAAAGGCCGAGCGTCTAAGGCAAATTCTTGGATCATCAGATTCCGCTTCAATGTGATTTGCAGTGCTGTAGTTATGAAGAAGTCTTTTCCAATTTTTTCTCACCCCAAGTGGTTGATGGTTTGGTTTTAATTGGACCTCTGCAAATTTGAAAAATGATCGTTTCAAATATGTGTGCCACTGGGAAGTATTATAATAGTTTAATTCAATTGTCATTTAAAACTTAAAAGAATACCGAGAAACGATGAAGCCATCCAAAGTGAAAACACATCAGCAGCATAAGGAGGCAAAGCCAATTCTTCGCTTTCAACGATGGCTTGAAGAATATCTTTAGCAGTAGCTGTACTTCCTTTGTCAGGCTCAACAATGATGGCCGATCCAGTGGCCAAGTACACTGCCATTTTGCATTCTGAAATGAAGAAAATATGCTAAAATTTTGGTTGAAATAATAAAGTTCTATTAGATGAGATAACCTTTACATTTTTAGACTAACTCAAATTATAAGATTCTTAAGAATTTCAGAATGAATTAGAAATGTGATTGTGAAATACTGAAAATAGAAAGAGCACAAATTCCTAAAATCAAATCATTGAGAAATCCAAATAAATACTTATTTCTTTTTATAAAAGATTAAAAAAAATGTTGCTAGTATTTTAACGTTAAAGCCTTTTTATTAAATGTATCGAAGAGATTACTTTTTGGAACACGTGGTGTAATTTTCCTCTGATAATAAGTGTCATCGGTCATGGTCTGGGTTTCGACAGACGTTTTTCTTGGAATGAGTCGTTCCTGAAAGCCTCCGTCTTCGCCAGCATCACATGGAGAATTCGGTTCGCCACTCATCATTGTCATCCCACTTGAAGCACCAGGACCAATAGGTCTCTGTGGCGAAGCCATCGTCAAGTTGAGGTTGAGCCCTCCTTTCCCGTTTCCGTTCGAGCCACTTGGAGTACTTCCGACCACACCTCGCTCCCGACCTCGATTTTCTCTTTCTTCCAATCCATTATACTCGCCCCTGCATGATTATAAAAATGAAAAACCTCAATTTACGAAATACGATGAGTCGGCGAAGAGCGATGGTTTGGCCAAGTGCCAAAAAGCCAATGAAGTATTCATGATTTCCGGACTGAGTTAAAAACATGCCCGTGTATTAAAAATTATAAATTCAATAAGAAAAAGCTCTGGAATCTCATCCAAGATTCCAAACAACCCTTTAATTTAGCTTTAACCCAATAATCCTTTAAAGCTTCGTACTCAATTTGAATAAGATCAAAAATAAATATTTCGAACGACTTTAAAGAGACGAAGGGGTCGTTCGAAAAATGAAGGGGAATGAAAAGTAAAAGTAATGGGCAATGCGGAGCCTTTCATGTGTAAACAACTTGTCCTTACGTGATCTTCGTGGCCCCCAAATGGGGAAAATCGGATTGATGGAAAGTTGAGGCCTTGTGAAGTCCAGCCATACTTCCCGAAAGAACCCTACCTTTCGAGCCTTGATCTCATTTCCGAGTTCAGTGCTCACAGTTGCTCCATTCGCAGCATTTTACTCGTTGTTTTTATCGATTGACTCGTCCGCCCTCGGAACTGTCAAAGGTTCAATAAGCACAGATGGAGCCGGCCGCCCACGACCGCGGAGGCTTTCTCAGAGTTTCTCCCTATTAAAAGACCCGGATGGGTTTTCTACCAAACCCGACACTTTCCTCTTCCTTCTCTTCCCCTCGCGTTTCCCAATTTAAAGGCTCATTTGTGGGATGTAAGCAATGGGAAAAAATGTGAACGGCTTCGAAATAAAATTCCGAGTTTTTGACGGTTGAGCTTCCGTGTGATTGAGGGTAAAAAAAGGCAAAAAGACTGCCCCGGTAGGGGTTCGAACCCTAGACCTCGAGATTATGAGACTCGCGCGCTGCCAACTGCGCCACCGAGGCTTGGTGAAGACGAGACGGAGTTTAACTCCAATTGAGACGAACCACGTTTTCCTATGCTGGAACAGGGATATCTGAAGCAAAATAGATTTCTTTATCTTCTCGCGTCTCCACTCGAGTCTCGTCAGATTAACCCTTCTGTTTCATGTGTTAACTTTAATTGCAATTATCTTTATTTGCATTTGAACCACATGTGTATGCACATGTGAGGCGTTTTAAATCTTCGTAAACTTGTTATTTTACTACAAACAAAAAGATGAATTCAATTCGAAAAATCTTAGAAAATTTACATTTCTAAGCAGAAAAAACACTAGTTTAAAAATTAACATTATGGCTTTTAATGTGTGCTTTGTTATAAAAATAATTATGAATAAAAATCAAAAAGTTAATGCACTCACCAGGGATCGAACCTGGGACCTTCTGCGTGTAAAGCAGACGTGATAACCACTACACCATGAGTGCAAGAGCTTAAGATCGCGAGTCTTAAGCCCTTACTGTATAAAGCCTAACTTACCTCAATAGAAATAACAAAAATTCTAACTGCGTTCACATTTAGCAGGTGTATAAATTATTATATCAGTGCCATAATTGAATTATGAGTTTTGTGTAAACACCGTTTGATTCTTGTTCTAATAATCTTGTATTCCCGCGTTTTCATATCAGCATTTATCCTAGATCAATTTTAACAACGTTCAAATTCTCATATTGGTACAAGAGTACCAACTTTACTTCAAAGTAATCGAATGTTTAATGTTTATTAAAGGTATGAGTGTTATTTTAGAAAGTTAAAAGGTATTTTTTTAACTGCCTACTTCATTTCTTAATTGTGCTATCGTGTGACTACTGGTGTTAATCGACGTTTATTCGTTGTCTCTTCTTTCGCTCTCGAATTAATCATTGACTTGGGATGACAGCGGGTAGAAAAAGAAGGAAAGAAGCGCTAAAAGGCCATAAATCTCTTTTAATTGCTTCGAAATATGTCGCGACAGATTTTAAGAAAGCAGTTGAAGGTGGGTTGTATTTTTCTAACTGTGGCTTTATGGGGAAACCACATAGCCCTGGCTTATTTATAGCTCCTTTAAATATTGTTCAATGTGTATTGTTAAAATAGCTTACCTCGGATTGACACGAAAAAAGAGGTATTAGAACCTTTTACTTTTCCTGTTCATTCCGACCAGAACATGAGAACAGGTTTTCCAATTTAGACTTTAAAGGATTCGAGACGCCACCAGACCTTTGTGACCCAATTGGTATTTGTTGAGAAAGCACACGGGAGGACCCTCTGGGTGATAATTTGACGTTCTCCCTTATTCTCATCTCAGCTATCTCTAATGTAAGCTTAAAATCTAAGTTCGGATTCAAGGGTCTATCATACATACATTTTTTGTATTTTTTCCCTTTGTAATGCGAAGAAGACCT
This sequence comes from Neelides sp. FZ-2019, assembly GCA_009869795.1. Classification (NCBI taxonomy): domain Eukaryota; kingdom Metazoa; phylum Arthropoda; class Collembola; order Neelipleona; family Neelidae; genus Neelides; species Neelides sp. FZ-2019. The sequence goes on from VJMY01000085.1 coordinate 95,455, forward strand.
GACTCATCAACAAAAAATCAGGTAGCTGGAAAATGAGTCTCTTAACTTTCCTTCCCCAGCTACCGAACCCTCCCGCACACAAGCAATCTTCGAAGTCTCATATAATTATTTTCCATTCTTTTGAAATCTTTATTCTCGACCGTTCCAGCATGAACTCCAAATTCCTATGTTTGTACAAAGCATCAAGTCTCGCGTCAGATCCGAGCATTACAACGGCTAATAACCTTCACATGCTTCATTTTCTATTGTGTGCCTTAACTTCACCTATAAGTTTCGTTAACAATCATATGGCTTGGAAGGAATCTCCTTCGAAATATTTGATGTGATTAATATCTTTTAAGAGTCTGAAGTTTAAACCGTATTCGTTGTGGCCAACTTTTTAAAATTTATTATGACAAATTATTCCAGTTTTTTGCATAAATAATTAATGAAAAGGAGTCGAAATTAATTTTCTTTATAATCCCAGATGTCTTCCATTGAGGATCGACTCTTTAAATTACTTCAAGAAACATTTCATGATCTTAATCCAGCATGAGAGACGGAGGAACATAGATTAATGCTTTCTAACTCTGAAACCGTGAATGAATATCTCACGAATTCATTAAATAAAGATTCAAGAGGAAACTTAGCTTGATGAGATGATCTCTCATTCCTTCATCTCATCCTCTGATCAAATGCAAAGTAAAAGTTAAGATATAGCATTCAACTCATAGAGTAATAGTAGAAACCATAGTGAGAACAACTTTTAAAATTTAGATTTGCATCAGTTCTTGCTTCTCGCGATTAGTTATTAAAGAAAAATTGATACGGTGAAGAGATACAGATTGAAGTATACTTTTTGAAACTGATTCACTGATCATTAACCTTGTTCTTACTTCATATTTCACTGATTATTTTTTTGAATCTTTAAGATCCTCTGTAGAAGTTAATAACTGTAACAGTAAAATGCTACTAAAGATAATGACTGTACAATAATGAAAGTTTCTTAAAAAGGAAGAATTATCTCAAATCTTTGCGGCGTAAAATAATATAAAAATGTTTACGAGCTTCTTGCAATCGTATAGTTGAGTACAAGACTCATAAATGATGAAAAAAATAACGTTTTGTTTTAGAGTCAAAAGCCTCTCCAAAACAAGGGTAAAGTACAAGGAATGAGGTATGGAGTTAAACTGGCAGTAAAAATGAATTAGGCCTCATCTCAACTCAAGTAATGGAGGAATGAAAAAGAGGGGGAGTGGGGAAGAGGCTGAAGTGTGAAATCATTTTGTAAGTAATTGCCGAATGGGACGTCTCGCATATTTCATTTCCACTGTCACTTTAATATTCCTTTTCTCCTCTCTCGAGACGGGAATGGATATTTACATCATGTGCTCATGTCGGCAGCCTATTCTTCCCTCCTTCACTTAACTCATTGGAATTGGGACCTTGAAGGAGGAATTTTTGCTAATAAACAGGATATACCTTCCTCGTCCCTTCCCTCCTCATTTGGTTCCTCCACTCCCGAGTGATCAAGACGCTCATTTGAATCCAACGTACATCACAATCTCAATGGAGAATGAAAAGGGTTAAGTTTGGCAAGAGGACAATTGACTCCTGGAGTGAATTCGCCAAGAGCGAATTCAATTCAATTGATTCTCAAACTCTTCTTATGGGAGATACAAGAGGGGAGCTTATTACTCATCACATGCTGGCGTATCCTTGATCCCGTCGGTCTACAGTATATTTCTTCTCTTGTGGGAGTTTAGATTAATTGAGCATTAGCATTGGCCTCATCATTTCATCATTCAATCAGGCTTATTGGAGATTTCATATTCAATTTAATCGAACATTTTAATTTATTCTTGTTGGTAATACGTAAGCCGTTTATTTTTATGAGAAAAGACTCTTCGTCATTTCTTCCTCATTGTGATTTCCGAGTGACGGGGATTCTTCGTGTGTGCAACTTGATGATTCACTAATAATTATTCACCTTGGCCAATTTCCAACATCCATTTTGAGACGGTCTGTTGGGACTTGCATTCCAGCTAACATAACATACGAATGCGAGGAGGAATATAGTCTTTCGTTCAATGTCCACCGGTTATGGCGAACAAGTCTCGAAGCAAACCGTGTTTGCATTTTAGAACGTGGCAAGCTTGCATAATTGCTTTCAAATTCAGAAAATTTAGTTTTCATCACTCTCCGTCTTCTGATGGTTTGGGGTGTGAGGAATGGGCGGAGGACGAAATGGAAAAGTGGAGATGACACTTCGGCACATTGTGGTTCCTTGAAAGCAAATATTTGACGTTTCCTCGAACATATTATAGAGGTGAACCAGCGTTATTTCCATTCAACAATGTTGTGAGAAATTGAGAGTTTAGGGGAAACCGTCGAAGGGCTTTCGCCTTCCGCCTTCCCCTCCGTTCTGATGAAAATTGAAAGGTACTGATTTTATTTTATGTATTCCGAGAACACCAACAAATGAGCCATGAAAGGAGAAAAGAAGAATGACTCAAAGAGTAAATGGGAACTCTCTGTCTCGACTCATGAGAAAATGAATTGAGGAATCGGTTCAATTTGAAAGCCGCTTCACACTTTTCTTCAGAACAAAATTTCTTGGATGGTTGAATGGATGTGAATGTGTGGAAGGAAAAAATGGGAGGTCAGTCGGCGGAATCTGAAGAACGATAAATAGTGTGTACGTAATATAATAAATAGCACCCTACCTAAAACCTTTTATATGTTCTCGTCTCCGCATCCTTACAACAAGTGTATTGAATATCTGGAACGTTAGGAAGAGGGAATAAGGCCCTCGGGAACTCTTGGAAATCAACATGGAGTGTAAAGGAGTCTCAAAAGACCCAAACCCTCGTCTTCGGCCCTCCTCAACCTTCTTCATTTCTTTGCTTCGGTTCGGTTTTGGATTTTGAGCTTGTAGCTCACTCAAAGGATACATATCTCAAAAGGAATTATTTTCCAGATATATGCCATACTTTATATATATATATTATATTGAAGAGCTGTCCTTCTCTTACTCTATATGAGTCATCATCCTTACACTTGTTGGCGTTGTTGGGGCCAATCCTCCCTCATTTCTACCTGCGTTTTAAAGAGGAGGGAGAAAAAAGGAACCTCGAGGGTTCTCTCCTTGGCTCTTTACTCTTCTCCTCACATATTCTCATCCTTTCTCAAGGTATCCTCAAATAATCCTTGTAAGAATGTATTAAATCTATGGGTCCTCAGGTTGGGCAAATATCAACAAAGGCTTACGACTTTGGTCCCTCGGCTCTCAAAGCCTCCGGAGTTCATTCCAATCTGGTCTACCTGCCTTGGAACCAATAGAGCGAAGGTAATTTATGAGGGCCATGGTTGGTGCGGGGGCCGAGTCTGTGGAATATCTCGGAATCGCTAATAAATTGATAATTCGAAGATGGAAATAATAAGTGCACGCAAGGGAGACGGGATAAAAGGCGGTTCTGAACGAGGACTGATTTATAGCTTTATAAATCTAAAGGTGATTCTCCTATGAGATTCCTATCCAGTGTGTTGGGCGGAAGGTTGAAAGTTCTGATCGGCTATTTGCATTTCTCATCATCAATACTCTGTGAGAGATGTTCGGGTTCGAGGAAAGGGTCGAACTCTGATACGGCACGGCGAACGGAACTAATGGAACCTGATACGATTGGTATTAGGGCATTTATTATTGTGAAGGTATTTTTATTTATTTTCTGTGTGCATGCCAAATGGAGCTGATAGGGCGAGGGACCTGAGGCAACCCCCTATCTTCCCCATTCACTCACACTGAGCGTTTCTCTAGTCCAACCCCGTTTGGGTCCAATCCCACAAAGAATAAGGAGCCCCCTCCTTGAAGAATGCAGAATTCTCCAACGAGGCAACAGAAGACATTGAGGTTCGGGGGTGAGTTGTTCCGTCCGCTCTCCTCTCCATCTTCGCTCCTGCTCTCAAGGTAAAAAACGTCTTCAATTACACAGTGAGAAGTGGCAAGAGACTTTCCTGCTCCTCTGGCTGCTGCTGCGGAATAACGAACTCTCCACGAGAGAAGAACCTGTTGAATTCGTTTTTGAACCATTTGCCAAAGCCAAATTACGGCTCAAGCTCCTGTCCCCACCAACGTGGTAAAAAACCCAGAAAGTTTGAAGTTTTTCCAAAGTTCTCCTACTTCCACTTCTTGATTGTTAGTATGGGCTCGTCGCGACCAGGACGCAATCCCATGGAACAGGTGCCCCTGGCCGCAGGATTTCTCCTCAAATGTTATTAGTGGAGGGGCGAAAATTGATTCCATGGTCAAGCGAAGGAGAGTGATTACGCAATCGGGAGCTGAGCGTTCATCTCCTCGCTAATTAATTCATTATCTCATTCATTATGAGGCCGATGGACAAAAGAGGAAATTGAGGCCAATTCGCAATCTCGACTCATCTACTCCTTTTTGTTCTCGAGGAAAACTGTCTTGTGAAAGTGAACTTTGTGAGATTCCCCACTGTCAAAACCAATATTCGTCTCAGGGATGTCAAGAGGGAGACGAGAAGCCGTCTGTTCTCTCCCTAACTTGTTCCGACTCCAACATATTTTCTGAATCATAAATGGTGTGAAAAAGGGGCGAAGGAAAAATAGTCAAGTGAATGAAGTGAACAAGACACTTTTGCGTTGGCGAATCTCACTCTCAATTTCGGCTACAGCCACGAATCTTTCAATTTCCTCCCTCTCTCTCCCTCGCCCAGATATCATCATCTTTTGTCTCATGTTAATATGACGCCCTATGCATAAATTACTCCGAGAGTGGCTCTCTTTATTTCATTATCATTTTAATTTGATGTGACTCGACGCAATCATATATATTTTTACTCTATGAGTGTTGTTCTCTTTCCGCTCAGTCAGACTGCGTTTGAGTTGAGAGTCAGTGCAGTGGAAGAGACCAAACTTCCGTCGGAACTCTCGTCGGAACTCCTCTCGCCCATTCGTTCAACTTTATAAAAACTTGGACTGATAACTCAACCTGTACTGTTTCAATTAATTGAATCCAAGTTGTAATGTGGAATTCTGGAGGAGGATCTGAAATGGACCTCGGAGTTCCACAGGGCTGGAACTCGTGGTCAGCCTTAAAAGGGCGGCGACGACACCCCGTCCGGCTCTCCGCCTCAGTCGATTCGATCCCTTATGCAGACAACGACTTTTTCTCCAGCGTGGGGAGTCTGAGTAATTATCCAGGTACGTTTCAATTCATTACCAAATCCTTGATTGGTAATACTTTAAAGAGTTTATATGCATCGTGAGTATTGAGGACGGCCCTTATTTGTCGTCAGAACCTTGTAGTGTTTACATGGGACAGTTTATACAATTTAATGTGCTCGATGGGGGGAAGGAAGGTCGAGCGAGAACATTTCACGGTTTTTGAGCAATATCAACAATTCATTCCTCCAAATTTGCATAATTACGGCTGGAAAGTTTCTCTTAGCGCAAAAGCCAAAATAGGGAATTTAAATTGCTCCATTGACAAATGGGCCATTGAATGTTTATAGAGAGGTAAATGGATAGCTCAGCCCTCCCTTTACTACTACACTACACTCAATTGTAATATTCATTCCCAGAGGCAATGATGGGAATTGGCAATCTTAAGATATGGATTTGTATATAGTAATAATGACTATAATGGCATTTGAACTTAATTAGTTTGGTTTAGAGTCTTACATACATACATATTAAGTCTTTTCGGCCCCTCTCGACATTTTACCACGGAGCCGCACGAAGTCTCACCTTTAACTCCAAATTCTCTCAGCTCACCTACGCACTAATTGTGTTGTAAGATAGCGAAATGAAAAGAAAACCTTCTAACCTATAACGCCTTCGTAACAAACCCACTATTAACTCTAATTGTTATTCGTCCATGGCTCAAGTATCTCCTTTGGTTCATTATCTATCACTCTCGTTAAACTAATTCTTCTCGTAATGTGTATTTTCCCTCACTTTGTTTGTTTCTTCAATGAAATGGCAAAGTGGCATATAGGGCATGAGTCAAGAGTCAAAGCTAGACTAATTATTACTGCAATCGTCCCATTATATTAAACTCTTTTGAGGTTTTCTTCTCAAACGTCAAACACACACCAGCAATTTGAAGAGAATCGAATAAGTATACACTTGTTCACACAAATGCCATTGTAGAAGGATGAAAGTACAAAAACCCTGGTATTTTCTATTGTGTCATAAAAGTATTCTCTCTACTCTATATTCTATACTCGAGCTTATATTATATACCTTTAAAGATTATGATGGAGATGTACTTGAGAATAAGGATAAGGAATTTTTGATACGCCGCAGTAAATGTTACGTCTGTTTGCTCGTTAGAAGAATGCTGATAGATTTTTCTATTCTCTGACATGAAAGCCCTGGTTGAAGAATCCTTAGTTGCGACTTTAGAAACTTTTCGAGTTTATCATCTTACTATTTTATTAGAAAGGATCTTATTCCCTGATAAAAGAATTTTCTATTAATGCTTATATGCGCATTGAGAATAACAGACTGGTTGGGCTCTTGTTACAACATTCCTTTTTCATCTTTCCTTTGAGTTCTCTTTCATTCCTTGATTATTCAGCAGTCTCCACTTGAGCCTCAAGATTTCCTCTCTTGCTGATGATGATGATATGAAACGATGGCTAAGTACTGGGTTATGATAGGACTCGTAATCGCATAATGAGCGAGTGTGTAGCATTGACTCGGAACTCATCGTCACGCAACAACAATGTCAATTTTGAGCTTCTTTAATACGAGCTCACTCGTCAAGAAAAGACTCACTCGGAAATTATACGAGATGAAAAAGGCATGAAGAGTCAAGTTGCAAGATATACTCTAAATAGATGAGCGCGTATTTAATGAAACACTAGAAGATCAGTCAGGAATTGTAAGAGACATACATATGAGATTCGCGTCATTTCCCCAGCCATCCTACAAATTATGAAGCAGATGGTGTTTGTTTCTCAGCTCTGCCAACTTTTTTTCATTCCCCATCCGCTCGTCTTTGACAAAGAAGGATTGGATTGTGCAATGCAATTACATACATATTCCTCTGTTTTCATAGCCTACCTCCTTTAAAGTACACTATTTTAATTGAGAAATTATTAATGGGCTCTTATTAACCCTTTCTTGGAATCCGCCCCGCTCTGAAAACTTACTGGGCTTCATGGGTTCAATTTAGACGTGTTTGGGTCCTCGTAGCAACATACGGGAGGAAGGGAGGATTAAACTATGAAGTTGGGTGTTGGCCACGAAATGATTATTGCAATTCAAATTTCTTAACGTCCCTTTGCTCTGCTTTCGTGAACTCTGGCGATTTATTACAAATACAAAGATGGCCCGAGACAAAAGACATACATAGAAAATTAATACTGCATATTAAATTCATTACTAAAAAGTTTCATCTCGCACTCTCATGGTTCTCTTGCTCAGCGAGCGAGCCTTGCACGCATTTGCTCATGGATGAGTCCGAAGAAGGAGTTGAAACAAAATGTGATTGCCTGATGAATGGGAGAGGGAAGATGAGTCCGCCGAACCATCCATTTATCTCTCCAATATTATTAGTATCCTAATCCTCTGTTTTTTGCAGACTTTGACGAGGACGATGGGAGCGTGAACAACATTTTGGATGCTCTAGGGGATCGAACCTCTTCGGCAGCAGCTCTCTGTGGAGCTTCCTGGTCCGTGTTGGACCAGGCAGGTTCATCACCCTCATCTGGGAATGACATTCGGATGGCGGAGCTCTCAGTTGTCGCGAAATGCGACGAGAGCTCAGGTGTTGGGAGCGGCGGTTCCAGCGGCGGACCAGGAACGAATTCCTCAGCCTCCCCCACCGGCTCGTCACTTCCGCAAAATGAAGAATACGAACATGTTTACTGCCAGCTCGATCCTTACTTTGTGAGTTCTTTTTATTACTCTTCAAGCATTGAAAATGCAAATGGTCGAGCCCCGTGGCAGTAGCGATAACCTATTTGTATCTCTATTTGTCTTTCTTCTCTCTTCTCTCTCTTCTTTGAAATCCAATATGGCAACGGAAAGGATGGAACCGTACGTTCCTCCGGCTTCTTATTTATTCTCCCATAAACCCTGCCAGACTCCTATTGATAAGGGAACCAGAGGGACTCGAGGCCAATTCCCCTCTCATTATAAACATCCATCTGACTTAGGAATCATCTTCAGCTCAGACTATTACAGGAGGGATAATCTGAACCGTACATACGTAAGCCTGTTTGGAGTGTACAACAAACAATGAGGGTGTCTCGTACGGAGAGTGCTTTCCATCATTTATTGTATTATATGGAGGAGCAGGAAGATCCCCCTAATTTGAGTCCTAACATGAGAAGTGGTGGGGAGAGATGAGCCGAGATTTGTTATGCTATTTTGTCTCTCAGACCGTATCCATCTTATTCTGTCTTTTAAAGGTGTGAAAAGAGAAACCTGAGTCGAGATACTACCTGTAAAGCTCATTTTATTGTTCCATTTTCTTAACCACCAAGAGTGGAATTCCTTGGAATTACATGTGACTCTTTAAACCTACTTTGGCACTTTACGACCCTGACCCCCCTCATGGCTTTTTCCGACTTAAAATAGGATTAATGGAATCGATATTAGGGTCAGGATTGAACTTTACTAAACAAGTTACGTGACGAGTGACGCGGATGGCTTGGTATGTGGAGTGTATAAAGCTCGAAGTGAAGCTATAGGGCGTCCACGTGAGAGTTACACTTCCCATTGCATGTTACAGAACAGGGAAATAATTCCATTTAACTTTATCTCTGAGCAAGGAGGATTAGAAGTTAGGAGACGAGGTTTTCACTCTGCATAACTCACGAGTGAGCTATTAAGTCGTCGGGCGAAGAAACGGACGAGATGAGCGGGAAGGGTAATTAATACCTTCATTTCGTTTGGCAAATTATTATTTTCCTCATTTCTGCTTCTCTTATTAAATCCGGTTTGGTCGTCAAGCCATGTGGGCTCATCTGAGGGTCCACTCAACGGAGTGACAAAGGATATGAAAGCCGGTAGTTGAGCCATAACCATTAAGGAGTAATCTCAGCTAATCTCAATGAGGAAACTTGAAAATGCCTTATTAGATCTCATTAAAAATCAGCAAAGTATTTTTCAAGTTGGGGCACTCCGTGGGAAAAGAGACGCGGCCCGTAAGATTGGCCGTTCTTTCCCTCAGTTGGTCTGTCAACCCACTTGTCGGCTTAACAGGCAGGATGAGGATCCCCTTGGACGAGGGAATCTGCTAGTCCACGGCTCACTATCCACACTGACCGTCTGTACTATTTATTCATTTCCTTGAACTTCCCAGGTTGGGTCTTAAATGGAGTCAAAGGAACACTTGTTCTCGTTTGTTCAGTTTTTACTTCACAACACATTTCTTCTTGAAGAGACTCTTGAGGGAGATCGTAGGATAAAAGTTCAGGAGTGTGAAGGAGGAGGAGATGGTTGGATGGAAAAGGAGCCGATTTCCGTCTTCCCCATCCCTTCTCACCGGCCCTCTTAACTTAACGATCTTTTGTGCTTGGGTCGGAATCGAGAGCGGTTAATGAGCTCATTATCGGTTCGACATGGTTTGAAATTCTGAATGATGCAAATTGAGACGATGACAATGCTAGAAATAGCGTCGAGTTCTCGGTCCCCTAGTTTCTTCTCGGATTCTTTGAGCCGTTACTCGAGGCATCGGCTTTCCAACCCTCACGTTATTTATTGTGCATACTTATGAGGAATTGATGTGGCAAGTAGAGGCTTATATTTATATTCTATTACTTCCACTATGCTCACAGAGTCAGATGGATATTGAAGTGGAAAAGTATAATGGGATGTAAAACAGAGGAGATGCATAATCATGATCATCAGGAGCCGGCAAAGAAGATGGTTTATGTTCTCGTAGTCACTCCGTGGTTTTTCCTCCATCTTCCTTTTCTCTTTAGGGTCAGAATTTCTAATGAGCTGTTCCCCCCATCTCCTCCACCACCAATGGCTTTAAAGCCGTGCATTGCCGAAATTTGAGCCGCCTAATTACACTTCGTTTAGAATGACAAAGTGAGGAATCGGCTATTTATTACCGCCGCAGCCTCATTCTCAATGAGACTGGAATCCCTTTTGTAAATGTAATTTGTGGACGGGTATTGGAGTCTCCTCGTAGCGAGAGTTCTCATAAGGAGTTCCGTGACTGTGGAATTCTCTGGGAAAGTTTCTCTTTCAACAAAGGAGGTATGAAATGGAAACGGGGACACACACACATTTAAGGACAAGTGACTTTACCCGAATTCCAAGTGACAAGTCCCTTTCATTTACGAGGCTTCAACTTTTCCTGCCTTCTTAAGGAAACCCCTCATGCTCTTTAAACGTTCTTGAAAAATTTGGTCGGTAATTTGGATGTATAGGTAGTATTGGTTAGACTTTAGTGGAATAATTTCTACATTCCTCTCGTGTACTCTACATATCCATCACATGGTCTTCACATTCTCCTCAATCAGAGTAAATGGCTCCTTGTGCCTCTCTTCCACACGCGAGTGAAAAGAGGCTGTTGAGGGTAAAAGATGCAATTAGAATTTGGAATTCCACGGGATTTGTCATAATAATCTCGAGTGGCTTCTTCCTTATCTTGATTACGAATGTTTCCTAATCTCGTTCATGCAGCCCTTCTTTCAGAACTTATGGGCTTTGGTTAGCCCATAAATGGCTCAAAAAAGGAGGAAGAGGAGGGCAAAAGAACGTAAAACAAAATAGGAACAAATAACATTAAAAAAGAATGGGGTTTCATTGAAGCACCGAATTAGTAGAGTTGGATGAGGAAAATCTTAAAAGATTCCCTCACAGTTCCTATGTATGGATCTCTTACAAATGGCTCCTCTAATGTTCTTCAATTAAATCTTTCCTTCCAAGTTGACAATCAATTTAGGACAAGGAAGAGAGAGAATTTTAAATCTCGCAGTGTCGTTTTATCTAAATGTCGCATTCAACGCCTCTTGCTCCTAACCTATTCTCTCATTTTTGAGCTTTTGAGGGAAAAAAGGAGTGAAAAGAGGATTTATAAGGATCGAATGGGAAATGGGCACGGTGAGTTACGATGAGGAAAAAAAAGAGGTTGCTGTTGAAGGGAAAAAAAGCGAGGGAGGAGGGCTCAAGTTTTTAGGGAATTGGCTTGAAAAATAGTCTCCTCATCTCGGATGATAATGTGTTCCTTCTTGGTCATACACAGAGGGACGAAGGAGTTAAAAGCACTTTTGAAATCTCTACATCTGTTTATGAGTCTCCACAAGATGTAAAGTTTTGTTTCCATTTCACAGATCCAGTGGTGGTAAAGTCAGTAAGAGAGCAAAAAGAACCAAACTTGTGTTTGTTCCTCCAATACAAAATGTAATTTATGCTCGGGAGTGAGTCGTGAATGAATAAAAATAAAGCTTTAGTGACTCTCCTGCGGTCGCAAGTCGAGGTTGAGATGAGCCAGTGTCTCCTTCAGGACGAGCTAAGGATCTATTAGAGAGATCTTTATGTCTTTTTATATTTGAGTGGAATGGTTCGATTGCGAAGTCATCTACGTCCCGTTTATTTGTTTTCTTCCTTCTCATTTGCTCTCTCGGCGGGCTCGCTCTCGACTTGTCATCAAACAATTAAAGATCTCAATTGTTTGCGCACACATCTTTCTTTCTTAAACACTCCCCTCCTCCAATAATAACCTCTTTCTGTTTCGTCACGCCACTCATGATTCTCTTTCGGGGCTCAGGACTTGTCTAAAAACGCATTTGTTTTACTTCATGGTTATTTGGCCCAGGAATTTGCAACAATCGAAGGCCGTCTGTTTCAGACGTTCTATCAGACCTAGACGCTATAGAGTTGATCTGTATAAAAGCAGTAAAGTGGGATGTGTAACGTGAAATTCTTTAACTTTATGACAAATGTGTGGGTTTCAAAAGTGAGGAGTTGGAACTGTTCTCTATAATTTTCCTCTTCCACTACTCTCCCCTGTGAGCTCCATCAATCGAGGAGAATAAATGGGAGGAGAGCGACGTATGGAACATATTTCAATCTCGCTTATCATTCATCATCTCTGAAGAGAAGAAAAGAATCTCGAGGCTGCGTAGGGGGCAAGGGAGCACTAATAAGACGGTCGTTGTGAGGTTTTTCAACTTATTTATTTGAACTGGAGTGAGTTGTTGGTGAAGTTGTCTCATCTGAGCCCTCCATTAGGAGATTATGAGAAGATGAGGTGTTAGGCCGTGATATCTAGGAGTTAAATCAGCACCCCGAGTGGGCCATACTTTATATCGAAGATTAGATGGAGCTAAATTTGGGCAAATTCAATCATGAATCACCAGTCTTGAACGTGGAAAACAAATTTGTCGCTCTTTCTCCGGTCGAGGACCGGGAGCATTAAATTATATTCCAGTTTATTATTGTGACTCAACGTGGGTTGGTTGGATAAATAGAAGAGTCCAAGAGCGAGAGCTTATGAGCTCTCTCCCACTCTTTCCCTCTGAATTCGAAATCGAGGTAAGACCGATCTCTCCGAGCACACTAAATAAGATAAATCCTCCAGGAGTTGGCAATCATCTGCTGGTTCCCGAGGAAAATAAAGACTCGCCCATAAAATGGAAATTATGTGTGTGCATAGGAGAGAGAAGTGTATAAAAATGAAGAGTCGTGGATCTCTGTCAGTGCTGGGTAATGGGCTTGGAGTTTCACAATGGGGGCCCATCTCTCACCCATCTCTATTGTTTGCCCCATGATGGAATTGGGAAAATAAAAAAAGATGGAGAGGTCTCCTTCAAAAATGCCCCCTCTCACGAGACTCAAACTTCTCATTTGGAAATGGACGCGGAGGGGATTATTTTAAAAGTATTCCTTCAAGCTTTTTATCCATTTCCTTTTGGGCGAAACTTGGATGTGGGTCATAATGGTCCAGGAGAAAAGTGCCATTTAAGGAGGAGTCAAATAGTTTATAATTCATAAATGTAGATATAAAGTCTCGGAGTTTCCCTCGATCATAATAATATAATTGTGTGAATTGAGCGAGACTCAAAACGCGAGAATCTTCTTATGCAAATACCCATTCCTCTGATGACTATGAGATGACTCGGAATGAGTTAATTTACATATGAATTGAATGGTTAATGGGACACCTCAGTGATCATAATCATATCGCATTCAGATCCACTGAGCAACTTGTGGCATTGAAGAGAGAGTGAAGGAAAGGGTAGATATATATTTAAATCTTTCTTTTCACCGCTCATAATCCACCTTCTTTGTGTATCTTCGATGAACCTTTTTTATTTGGATTGCTAGTGGCTCGTCAGTGTTGAAATTCTATTTTGACTTTTAGGTTTCTAGACAGGAACGTTTTTGTTGTAAATTGAACTCAATAGATGAAGGAAGAAATGGATATGAATTATTCTTATTATACATGCGATATCATATCATATGTTAAATATTAGAGATTGAATCAACTTGAGTGGCATCAATTGTATTACTCCATACTCAGGTATTTGGAAAGTCGAATTGAAAGGAATTCACTTGTATGTACAATTGCAGAAAGAATTCAGTGCTTAGTATTCCTTTACAGTCGGTAGGCAATATTAGGCATAGTCAAATCAAATGCATAAATTCTGAAGCATACCAAGTAGAGTGAATGGCTCTCATTTCCGTCCTTTATTGGTTTTGATAAGCATAATAATAAATGTAGTTTAATGTAATAAGAGAGCCATATGCTTATAGTCAATGAGACTGGTGGTGACGGGTGGATCGAATTGGAGAGGATCTCTTTTGCCCTATTTTACAATCCTTGTTACAATCCGTTTGCTGTTCCGCCTTATCGTCCTCCAGACTCTCGTGAACATTTGTAAAAGTCGCGTAGTATTCAAAGGCTTTGTCTCGACTCTCTCTACTCTAGTTCAAATCGCTCGTCGATCGAGGAAGTTGATATTTGTTCCGAGTGAATTTTAAAGTGAGGGAATGAATCATAATAGCATGGCTCAGCTGTCCCATAAAACTTAATTACTCAAATGGTGTAATAAAGAGAGGGGAAATTCACGATCAGAGTCTCGTAATGCTCGAATTTATTATTGTGTGAGAGATAACTGGAGAGCGAACACCTCTTCTGCTCCGAACTTACCTCTGGTTCAACTTCGCATCTGGTGGGTTTGTTTTTATATTTTGGTCTTTGGAATCGGAGCTTCTTCACTTCCTAATAGGTTTGTCTAGTTTATATTCACATACGTAGGCATAAAATAAGAATGGAGGCACTTTCCACGCTCTTGCTTGGGTTGGAAATGAGACTGCATTAGCATGCATCACTTGCTCGGGTGGGTTCAATAGAGGTTCAGCAGACTCTTCTGTGTACACTCGGAAGACAAGATAAATCTGAAACGGGCAAGTTTGAAAGTTTGCCCTTAAAAAAACAAGGGGATCATCCCGTTTTTCTCGAGTTATTTTTGTCGTCCATAACATCATCCAAGTCGATTTCCACATGGATATCAATTCAGTTCTCGCACTCTCACTCATACGTCCGCCCAGGATCCATTCAACCCAGTGGATGGCATTTCGAGGGGATCACACGAATTTTTCTATTTAATCTCTCTTTTTCAAACTCCCATGAATTTTACATCCGACTAGAATATTCTCCGAGGGATTCATTGTACAACACGAGTGTAATACAGTGTGTCGTTCTTGTGCTAAACTTTAAAGTGGTTCTTTTACATTCAAATTTAAACATACTCAAAATCCATTCTCACGAAGTCTTCCTCACATGTCGAATTTGAGAATTCAACCTGAGCAGAGTAAATAAAATTGTGAATTTTAAATTCACAACCTTCCTCTACCCTCAGATCTTCTCCTTATTACGTGAATCACCTCTTTGTTGAGAGCGTCACGGGAGCTGAGATAATCTGAAGACAATTGCTAAAAAGAATATTTGTCTCGGTTCAAGCATCACAAACTTGAACCCTTCTTGGAAAAGACACTAGCAAATATGGAATGACTCAGGCAAAATATCCGCAAGTGGCGAATCACCAACTAATTGGGACTCGAGGAGTGAATTAAAAATGATGGGAAAAAGTCTTGGAGTCTGAAATTCATTTCAGAGCGTAATTCCGGGTTTTTCAGGATCTCCTCTCAAATCTGATAAAAACTTCTCGGGCCATCATTTTCTTTTATTGTCTCTTTTTACTCTTTGTGTCTTCTCATTGTTCGAGTCGGAAAAGGAGACGAAGTTGCTTGGAATCCTTAGCAGGCAATAGATCGCCCATAAAGGTTCCTCGACGACGAATACGAACTCTTTCCCCCCACCCACATGGCATTCCCTCCTCGTTAGTGAATTCTCCTTTACTCCCGTGTGGTATATGTAAATTTAAATAGCTTACCACGACATCGGCCCAGGATGTAGTGACAAAAAAAGAGCTAGACGACCATTTTACGATGTATTTCTGCATTCACAATCGCATTGTTCTATTTTCCATTGAGGAGGAACGACAAGCTCAGTTGAATTTAAATGAAACTCACTCGCTATTCTCTTGTTTGTGTCGTGACAGAGCCCACCCATTAACAATTTGACGAAGAGTCAACCCATTGTGTCGCCGGGGAACGTCCGCTTCTCTACGAGAGCCTCCATCAGGTCATGGGGCATGAGGTCAACTTCTTCCACGATGGATAGAGATCCTGGAATCATCCCATTTCTTCAGCAGGCCCTGGCCGTCAGGTACGTCTCAACACACTTTCTTTACTCACACCCTTTAAAGACAGTCATTATTTTAAATTCCTTTTGTTTCTTTTGCCAAATGGTTGGTGGCACGGTTGTTATTCCCTTCATTTGTTTCGCACTTTCAAGGGAGAGGCTTGGCATTAAGAGATAGTAATTGGTTTATTATTTTATTGAGATATCCATTACTCAAAAGTTTCCTTTGACAAAGAACTTGAAGCGTATAACGAGATGTCAAAGGAGAATATCACTTTGAACCCTTGTATTGTGAGGTGAATTTGTAATTCAATGGGTCTATTGTTCTTTGGCGTGAGCTTGAATTATTACCGATCTATTGGAGCCACCAATTTGAGAGGAGCCGCAGGTACGAGGGTGGAAGAATATGCATCATGGAGAATGATGGAATAGATTAGGGAAGGAGTCAAGCGTGGGTGAAACCAACTAATATTTATGAATTTCTTTTTTATCTCGTAAGTCTTATGGCTCATCTCGTATGTATGGGAATGACTGATAGGATGAGGGAGATGGAAGAATTGAATTCCTTTGATTCAAGGTATCGTGAGATGCTGGACACGTATCTCCAAGCTCCACCTTGGTACCGCCAACACTTGGGCATGACGGACTTAGATGAGATCTGCCCCGTTGTGTACCAAGTTCTCCCTGAGAAATCCGGGACTATTTATGGGACGACCACTTCAAAGAAGCTCTCGGCTGAGAGACAACATGACAGCTACAAGCCCATTTTGCCTCACCAAATCTTCGCTAAAGCGGTAAGTACATATTATGTACACAGACAATACCAGTCTTTTCTCCACCACTCACCCACCACGAAATGATGGGAAATGGAGTTCCTTTCACTGGACCCTGGCGGAGCGACTTCTTTTGTTGCTGTTTACGGGCAAAAGGGAAGTGGACTCGGGTTTTTAATATCCGAGAATGGGAAATTCGAGAAGGCGGAGAAGTCTGGCTATATTTTATATGAGCACCATCCTCTTTCTTCCTATATGACCTCCTTCCTCTCGATTTTCCTTTTCAAAAGACCCTGGGTTTGAAAAGGAGGAATGGAGGAAGAGAATCCTCGGAATGGTAAATGCCTGGGCTGTATCTCGGAACAAGGGAGATGTCTCAATGGACTTCCACGTCGGCTTGGATTTACTCTCGTTTAAGACTCCTGAATAACCTACTCCCAGGTTTATCTCTCATTCAAACGCCGGAATCTCGCATTCTTCTTTTCCTCCAAAATTCTGAGGATTGATTCACGACCCTTAGCATTTGACAATCCCCTCATGAAAAATGGATAAGGAAACGTTCACTCAGCAGCTTCCTAATAAACTAATAAATGCGGTCTTTCGCGCATTCTTCCCCTCTACCGGTGGGAAATGAATATGAATGAAAATCCTGGTGAATTGAGTTTGAGAAATAAATTAATGTTGAGACTCATTCACCGGGTCATAAGAGAATAGGAATTCACCTTTGTAGAAAAAAAGAATTCGCAGTTTGCCATATCCGTACTCTCGAGACTTCCTTCTCGAGTTCCTGAGGAAAAGATGATGATGGATGATATGTGAACCGTGTAAAGGAGATTTATGGGCCGTTCTAATGCTCTTTATTTCATTTCTTTATTATCAGGGAGAAGAGGAGCTGTCGCGGGCGTTTTGGCTCGAAGGCGATCCCGGAAGTGGGAAAACTCTCTTGTCACTGAAACTCGTGTCAGAATGGGTCGCGTACCACTCGTACAACTACACCAGCAGCCCGCTCAACACCCGACTCGGGGAATTTCAAGTTTTGTTCTATGTTCCATTGCGAGAGGTCCGCGGGTCTCTCAGTCGGTTCCTCATGCGGGAACTCATCCCGAAAAGGTCGATTCTCTCTCGGATGAAGCCGGCCAACGTGTGGAAATGTCTTAATCTCCTTGGCAGTTCAATGCTTCTCGTCCTCGACGGCCTCGACGACGTTTCCGACGAAGAACTTTTAAAAGAAATCCAAGATGTTCTTAATGGTCAAATGTTTCCTCAGTGTATGGTCCTTGTTACGACGAGTCCCGGGCACAATTCCCCAAGCTCCTCGTGTCCCGGCGGCCCAATTCGAAAGTTTTTTATAAACGGCATGGACTGGACTCAAATTCAATGCCTTGTCCGGAGGTATTTCACCGGGCGAAAGTGTGTTCCAGGAAACGAGAGCCGGATGGCGGAGATTTTATCCGATCGCCATGATTTATGTGCCCTCGCCTCGAATCCGTTTATGTGTCTTCTTCTCTGCTCCGTCCTGGACCAAGTGGGTGACTTGCCCTGTTCAAACTCCGAGTTCTACTCAGCCCTCATTGCCTCACTCATCTACCAGAATCTCCCCAAGGTCGACTCCTTGTCCCCAACGAAGGAAAGCTCCATTCCGACGAAATACCAAAAAATGCTCCAAGACTTTGGCAAGCTCGCCCTCTCCAAGCTGAGCAGCAACAAGCGGCTGAACAGGGTTAACTACTTCGAGTCTGAGCTCCCCGACTCAGACATCATAAAAACGGGGATTCTCTCGAGGCCAAAGGGGTTCTTTCGTGGGCGGAAATCCTCGTCGGCCCCACTTCCAATCTTGCACCCCTCCCTTAGTATCTTCTTCGCCGCTTACTACTTGGCCACAACTGTCAATTACCCGAATCTCCTGAGGAGGGAAATGGAGCTCCTGCCGGGTCTCGAGACTCTCGCCGAATCCCAAGTAAAGGCCTCGTCAAACCTTGCCTTCCAAGTAATAGAGCTCGTGATGGAGCTGCTCCAGAAGAGAGCCGCTTCTCTCTTCGGGCTCATGAACCTCCTCGACATTTCCATAAACTACCTCCTGGCTCTCCTCCGAGCTGCCGGCTTCTACGAGACAAACCTCAGTGCTGTGTGTTCTATCATGAAGTCCATGAAGCACGTTTCGATCAACGTGGGATCCGAGTGGGTGTCAGAGTGGAAACAGGTCATCACCTCAGCTCATTGTCCCTTTGAGAGCTGCGAGCTACTCATCAAGCCGGGCTTCTCGCTCTCCCGCCTCATTGAAGGCCTTTGTCTCAACGAGAGCATCAGTTCGGTCAAGTTCTCCAGTGTGCCGGGGCAGGATTGGAGTGGAAATGAAGTGAAGTTGATCTGTGGCCAGTTGCTCAGGCTGCTCAGTGAGAAGAAGCTTAAGTGTCTGGAAATCTCGATGACGTGTCTTGAAGACAAGGAACATTCCCGGTTTCAACCCGTGGTGGATGCCCTTTGTTACGTTATGTCCAAGCGGGTTCCATTGAAGAAGCTCGTCCTTGACATGGACCTCACTTCCTCGCAAGTTCTCCAACTCGTGTCCTTCATCAAAGTTCATCCTCACCTGGAAATTCTGCACGTTCCGCATCTCGGTTGTGGGCCTGAGGGCTTCCGCGCTCTGTCTGATCTTCTCCGAGACAAGCCTCTTTTGTCTCTGAGCTTGGCGGGAACATGGCGGTCGACGGACACTGACGAAGATTTAGAGACGATTCTGGAAACTCCGTTTAATCCCTTTTCCTCTACACAAAAGCTGTCTGTCTTCAGCTCGCTTCCCCGTGGAGGACCAGGAAATGGGCTTTTGAACGGAAGCATGAAAAGCCCCTCTATCCGACGGAAGAAAACGCCGTTGAGCCATCTGACTCCAGAGGACAAGAGAAACTCGGACTCTTCATTATTCCAAAGAAATTTCCTCCCCGTGCCGATTTGTGACAAAGAAAACCACGAAGTGGACGGATTCCATGGAATTTTCGCCGCTTTGCGTTCCGAGTCTCCGGCTGGTAACCTCCGGAATCTCAATCTCTCAAAATGTGTGATGAACTGGGAAGATGTGATTTGCTTGGGAGAAACCATCCGAAAAACGAAGTGTCTAGACTCGCTCCGGATGGAGGGGATGAAGCTTTGTGATGTGCTCCCGGTCCTTTTAGGCCTTCAAGAGAACGGGAGTCTTAAGATGGTCGACTTGTCTTCGCCTCATGTGGTGATTGGGGACGATGCTATTCAACTCGCCTGCTCATCTCTTGCCAAAAATCGTTCACTTCGACTCCTATCTATCCAAGGCTGGACTTTTTACATTGAGGTAAGTCTCTATCTCAACACAAAGTAGGTACTAGAAAGAGTAGCTCCTTCATATAACATATAAGACATATTTTCCATGTGCACCATTATATTTCCTCTCCTGTCCCATATCTGCACGCATTGAGGAGTCGATTTTTGACCCAAATCCAACAATGGCATTAAGGAAAATTCACACGGAGGAACTCCCATATTTCGCAACGAGCGATACCTGATCAAATTGATCGCCATCCTGGGTCGACTCATAATAAAGTTGATCCCAGACTCAAGTCTTCTTGATGCTTATTACCATTTTCACCAGGTCGTAACGGCGTGGCTGCGTAGGGTTTGATAGCATGCCCTGGCTACTTGTGATTCGATTCCTGAATTGAATATCAGCCAAATTTCTGGTTGCTCCCCTTTGGAGTCACGTCCAACGTGCCTCACATCCACATAATCTCTTCCATCTCCTCCCATGATTTGAGAAATTCCACGAGTCCTTTTCTCATCTCTCAACACATTGCGAGCCCAAAGGAGTGTGGCTAAATTCAACCACCCATTAAACTCAACCTCCGACTTGCCATTGATTGGCCCAACGAGGGAATCTCCTCGCCACTGGATTTATGACCCATCTCCTCCTGTCAATATGAGGAGAGAACGAACCTGGGCGGAATTATTGAATTTATTCCATCGGCCCAAAGAGGCTTATGAACCCAATCGTTAGGCGAAAGTAAATTATTGGATTAGGCCATTCATTAGCCATTTCTTATGGCTCTCCCAGTCTCCCTTCCCTCCTCCTCGGGTTGAGCCCATTCATCTCTTGATCTCTCGTAAACTTGCTCCCCGACTCTCGAACATTCATACCTATGTTCCAGGCTCTAGGGCTTGTCCCTTGTCTCTTATTATATGGTGTTGGTGGCTCATTGAGATGCTTCCTGTGTCTCTGGAGGCTGGAAACCTCCGCCTCGCCTAGCTCTGCTCCCAAAAAGGACTTACGCGCCCCATTACCTGTTATTCCCTCTCCAAACAGACTCCTCTATTATCTATATATCCACCTTGCCCATTATTTATGCAAGGATTTTGCCATTAGCTAGGCCGAGCCTTAGGTAACCCGAGAAGGAATTTCGTTCCTTCGCCAGCTCAACCATATTAAATAGGAACACTTAGAGAATGGAGGGGAGAAGAAGCGAGAAAGTCGCCTATTTTGAGGAATTGGACGGAGGATTTTCATGTTAGGTGATGCCAGAGAGTCGTGATGATGACTTCATATTTTTTCCCCGCATTCTCCGGAATCTCTCCTTGTGTCTCTTCCTTAATGTCGTGCCATGTTGTGTGGTGTGTTTATGGAAAGGATATACGCACTCTGTTCATTCCTTTTTTCATCCATATCTTATTCCGCCAGTGCGTATTTGAAAGGAGGGAGTGAGAAAGTGTAAAGTGTTGGTTGTCTTCTCGGAGATCCTCGGTGACGGTTCAATGAGTTCTCCCCTCATCTCTCAGCTCCTTTTACACGAGAGAGACTCAAATTCGTGGAAGGAGGATGTGACGGGAAAACACCCAGAGATGAACAGGAGCCCCCACTCACACATGTTCTATGTAATGTTCCATGGAGAGAGATCTGATCACTCCTTAAATATGAGTTTCTGGAAGGGGGCTTTGGAGACAAGGGCCCATATTCTCCCTGTGAACCGGTTCTCCCTCTCCGTAATCTTTTCACTTGAGAAGTCATCGAATGTCGTCTTCTCCCCTATTTGGACTCTATTATCCTCATACAATGAATGAAAGTAAGGAAGAGTAAAATATTCGACAAGAAGATCGGGAAGAACCATTCATTCATCCTCTAGACAAAGATGGGGAATTTTCATCATGAGTTATATACGAGGACCGTTTCCTATGCCTCCCCTTGCCTTAGAGAGCAAAAGAACTAATTTCAACTTGCCTGTTTGCAGAGAACCCACACTCTCACGCTGCATCTCGAGCCACATTCTTCTCTCATGATAAATATAATATTATGGTAGACGCCTACACTCCCCTTTTTTATTCCCTCAAATTAAGCGTTCGCTTTGGGCCTCCTTTCCTCCCAATCCAATGACATTCCCATACTTACTCCAGCCAGATCCTCTTTAGCTCTCTGCTGTGAATCCCATAAAAACTTATCATTCGACCAAGCATTCCTTTGTTTCATCCATTGGATAGGAAAAGGGCATAATGTGTACTACGTAAAAGTAATAAAAAAAACAAGGAACGTCATTCCAATCAAAGTCCCTCAATTTACTCCTCCACTGTGTAATTTCCTTCAAGGTGCGAGGAGGCATTCAAGGCTAAAATGAAGAATTAAAAATGAGAGCAAAATGTGGAGTGGAAATGGAAAAGCTTCTTACTGGCCCCATGTTCTCTCACTTTAGCCAATTTCTCAGTCTTTAACTTTGTAAAAGGCCGAAGCTCGAGTCTTGTCAAAACGAATGAAGGGGCTTTGCATTGAGAGCTTATCAAAGTAATAATCGTATTCTTAGGGCCATGGCGAAAAGCTTTCAGCTCTCCTCAAGGGCCGATAAGTCATTTCATATGATTTGGGTTGAGAGGAAACGTCCTTATATGCACCTATAGTGTCATAATTGAAGGCGTCTTTCTAATGGCATCCTTCGTAGTACATAGTAGTTGCAAACCGAGTTGTGATGAATTGTTAAATGATTACTTTGATGGGATTGCAGGATGAGAAGTCATTGGAGAGTCTCGAGTTGGTCTTCCGGTCGTCGAACCTTCAAGATTTGGATTTGACTGGCGTGAGGATCCACATGAGTTCGAATAAGAAAATCCCTCCCTCTAATTCAAACACGTTGAAAAACGGAAGCCTGAGTCTTCCAAATGGAGCCAAGAATTCAGAAAAAGAAAAAAGAGGGACACTCGACCAAAAGTCAATTTTTAAAGGGGAGAAGATGAGGAAGGCGTCACTCTCCTCCGTCCTCAATATTTCGGGAATGAAGAAAATGTGTTCAGACCTCTCTTTCCTTCGGATTGGAGGAATGGAGATTAAATTGAGAAAAACGGAGACTTGGCGCAGTATGGACATTCTTTACCACCTCGGCCCTTACCTTGACAAAGGGAAAATCACTCACCTTGACATAAGCCTTGACAAGAACGAAGCCAACGGGCTCGGGGGCCCAATTAATAACAATAACAACATTGGGTACGTCGAGGAACGGATGGTGCTCAAGACGATGAAGATGATCGGAATGCAATTCACTCGCCTTCAATCTCTCGTTGTCAACCATTGGCGAATCAAGTTGAGCGAAAAGAGTTGTAAGGAAGTGGGGAAACATCTGGGTAATCTCGAGCACTTGAGTTTTGTCAACTTTGACCATTCTACGGTTTCGGCCGAGACAAGCTCAAATAACTCAGGACATCAACAAAGTCATCATCACAATAATGCATCCAATTTGCGGAGAATTGATCATTTGCTGTTCTCCTCCATTTTGAGTAATTTGAAGTCCATTGCTGAGTTTTCCTGGGCCAATTTTGACTCGAATCAAATGAGCCAGTTAGGGAAAGTGATCACGTCGGAGGCGCGAGATAGGAATCTTACAGTGAAATTGGAGATGGTTCCGCTCCCCTCCATTAAATCCCTCATTGTTCACTCTACCTCAAAGAACAACTCTTCAGGTGTGGTGGTCGAGTACGCTGGCAACCACACGATCTTCATCCATCGTCCCACCAAAGACAAGAACGAGCACCTCATGTACAAACTCAAGAGGCTGCTCTAATCCCGCAATCACAGAATGACTAATTAGTCTTTCGACAATCTGAAACATATTTCTTCTTCGTCAGCCTGTGAAACTAATTAAAAGCATTTAGGTATTACTATTGTCATGAGCAATCGTGGACACTTTGTTACGCGGATGACAATGAGCCTCCGACTCGCCACTGTTATTCAAAAATGTGATATTGTAATGTTTAAACAATCATCCTATTATTATTAACTACTAAACTGATAAGTTATTTAGTATTAAAACTGTTATTCTCACCGCATTCGTATTCCATCCTATGACTATTTATTCATATTTATTAACAGTTAGAGTTCTCTCGTACCTCATATATTTGAATCACGTTTCATTGTTGCAAGTTTTTAACACTGGTACGAGTGATAAATAGAGACATTAACTTACTTGCATGAATTCTGTGTAATATGTGAAAAATTAAAATGATCTATGCAATATACAAATTCACAAGTGATTTATCTAATTTTTTAAATATAATGTGACATGTACTTTTTATAAGTAATATTGGTAATGTGTGAAGAAACGATGAATTATTTTCATATTGGAGATCTTGAAAATGCAAATTGAGGATTTTAATTTTAAAAATAATCACAGTTGCATTACTGCTACTGTTGAATGTCCTATTAATTATGAAATTATTTCATAGGTACGCAAGTATTTGTAATTACGTTTTATACAAATTCTATAATGTAAATATTCAAAGCGAACGTGTGTATTCGTAATACATTGCTGGGTGAAAGTAACCAATTTATTAGGTGGGTTTTTGTATGTTTTGTATCAATTGATAATAAAATAAATTGAGAATTGAACAGTGAATATACAAAATGCTACTACTGCAATATCATTAAATCTATCAAGTAAAGAAATGAATGGAACTGAGCGACAAAAAAGTTTATTCTTACCTGTAAGCGTATAAAATTAATCACATTCACATCTTTCTTTTAGTCAATTTCTCATTTAATATTTACAAATGTTTTATTAATTCGAAGATATATAATTACAATGCATTTAAAATATTTTATATCAAAGTTGAAAACCTGTTTTACCTAGTTTTATTAATGATAATGTTATTCAATGGTATTAAGATTGTAACATTTCCGACAATTGAGTGAATTCTTTTCATTGATGATTAACGATTATTTAACAATTTTAACAATCTGGGAGTTTGATCACAATTTGTATTGTTTTAAAAGCAAATAATGAATAATGAATTGAGGGGCATCTGTTTGTCTCGAGTTATGTATGGACCTGACTATCTATTGTTGGTGAATTTTATGACAATCATCTCTGATATGAATCACCAGTAAAAATAAAATTTAATTAAATGAGCAAAAAATTGTCTTCCTCATTCCATTTTGATCTCAACATATTGAAATGCAGACGAAGTTTGGCATGTGTGGATTTTTTTCTCTTTTCATTCTTTTCAGGTTCAAGTTCGAGATTTGCTTAAGCCATCCATCTCAAGCAACAATAATTAATGACTCCAAGTTGCCCTTTATTTCACATGAATAACCATTTAAAAATTTTATGTGACAAGCCATACAGATAAAATACTGATACAGACTTAAGCTATTATAAACACTTCAAACGCATCCTCCTTATAATTAAAATGGTCTCAACTCTCATAAGCCTAAAAGGCATCCATATAACTTGTTTTACATTATTGAAACAACACATGTTAGCATGCTTATGAATCTGAATTGAAATCAGATGAAAGAGTTATTCTAGTGAAAGAAATCTCAATCGTTCACCTCCAAGGCTCAGAGTAATTAAGGTCATCATCAGAGGCGTTTTTTCATCAATGGTGAAATGATGATCGTCTCCCACTGGTGATTTGATGGGATCCCCCATCAATTATTTAAGATTAATTACTCCTTACTAATAAAAGAGGCTGCGGGAAATGAGTCCTTTTATGTCTCAGCCTTCATTGTAGACTTTCAATTAACGGAGTGTGCGAGGCGGCCATGACAGAATAATTTACTCCTTTTCCTCTCTCACATTTATGTTTAGAGTATGAGCATTTAAAACGGATTAGTATTTACAGCTCACAGAGTCCTCACTCACCATCCCTCAGAAGATTGCAAATTCACGTGGACCTTTCCTCATTTCCTCGAGGAATGAAAGTGATAAGTGCTGTTTTTATCAGAGCAAAAGGTCATTGCATGCCGTCTCCAACTGGATTCTCACATTTCTCTGATTTGAACCGTGGCGAGTGTTCATGTAATAATGCCAGTAAAAGAGAGGAGAGAACAATATGGATAATGGGATCCATGTGTTTTCTGTGTTTTATGAAAGTCATGCTAATTTACGGGTAATAAAAGGAGTTGAGAAAAACGAAAGCTGTTAAACCCAGCTTTCTGCATGAACTCTGAATTAAAGTTTTGGGCATTCTCGGCTCACCTCATCGACTTGTGCCCATTAGTGTTTCAATGTTTTAAACCTGAGGTTCAATTCCTCATTCTCGAGGCTACGAGACAGGTGGGTTGTAATAAGGTGAATTATAAGAGAGACAATGGCGTTTGGTGTGTTTGCATTGATTTAACAGTCGTTGTTTAAATGATGGCTCATTGGGAGTCGAGACAGTGTGGCTGGCCAGAAGATTCGAGATTGAGAAATCCGGATTATCTTCTTAAGCCCAACTCAGAAGAGAGATAGAAGGGTTTTTGGCCCTGTAATACATCAAGATTGTCATGTTATTCTTCATGGCACTTTTGGGTACCGTTTTCCAACCACTTTTAACTCATTTGGAGTAAATGGCTCTTATGGTATGGTGAGGATGAAGTTTTGTATTGCAGACTTCACTTCTTCACCGCATCAACGGCCGAGTGTTGAAGAACTCATTTATTCAGGATCCTCAATGAAACTGGTTAATAAATCACGTTCATTTACTATAACTGAAACCTTTATTCCCTCTTTCTGCAACGAGATAAATAATGGAGGAGTGGACGGTAATTACAATCTTGGCTGCATTCTTTCCTTCAGCTTCCAATTTGTCATATTAAGAATTATATGAATCAACTCCAGCAATCCAATTCTCCCAATTAGCTTTCAACCAAACATTCAGAGCAATATTTCTTACTTTCTCTCAATTTAAAGTTAATCAAATGAGTAATTCGATTTCTCAAGACAGCGTAAATAATTTGACAAATGATTCAAAGTTTCTTTTTTATTCCATTCCATGTGGAATGACCTGGAAAATGTGAGTGAAATACATTTAAGTATATACTAATTTAATAATAAATGCAGTTATTTGACAGGCTTGCAAATAAAATTAATATTCGCATGTGACTCAAAATTTGCATTGCATCAATACTGAGCCTAAGCAAGAGTAATAAATCGAGTGTATACATTTGCACTTTAATATTGTGTTATTTTTGTATGCTGAACACATAAATGATTGAGTCAGCATACAACCTTTGAGCTCAATGCGAACTTACACTTACCAAGTTATATTATACACATGCCATGAATGCAATAAAAATAAATAGAAAGAGCAATAATAGAAACGCGGAATGCGAAATGAGAATGTAATGTTAATATTGCCTTCAACTACTGAAATGGTTCATGCATAAAAGGAGTCATCATTAAAATCATTAAATAAATTTACCAACCTCAGCCCAAGAGGTGAATTGAAAAATGTAAAAAATGGACAATAGGGAGCCAGGAAACGTACGTTCAATAGGAGATATACAGAGAGGACAATAACTAGTTTCAAGAAACGACCATGCTTTACCTTCAACATTGAACTCAGACATTATTTTTAATGAAACTGCCGCTCATATGGAGAAGCCAATAAAATTTTGCTTGCTGATGATGACGAAGAGTTAGTCGAAGATAAATGACATTGTTATCTGCCCAACATGAGCAAGTGAAGCGAAGAGCAAATAGAGGAAGGGTAAATAAATATACAAATATTACATCCGTTGTGTTGTGTCGTATATACTTTCTGTACTCCGTAACCCTCTCTATAGAATGAAAATAAAGGAATGAGTCTTATGCTCAGCCACTTCATACAATCATAATACTTCTTAAGTTCACGAGTGTGATTTAATTCAACTTGTTCACTTGAGTCTCCTTCGTTTTTAAGTGAAGACGTTTTGAACAGAGAAGGAGACCACTTCCCACTGGAGAATCCACTTTAAACGTTTTATTTTAGTTTCGTCATTTACGTTCCTCCATTTGCATTAACTTTTAACTATCATTAAAGTTTGAAATTCTTGTTCGCTCCCTCAGAGAATTCAGATTAAGTGGTGTGCAGAAGAGTTTTAGCAGATTCACCAAAGTCAACCGGTTTTTTTACTGTGTGTGTTTGTCTTTTTTCCTCTCAGCATTAAGGGCAGATATTCGAGGTAATGTTTAATGGCAGTGTGGAATCTCCTCCACTTCTGTTTTATTTCATTATTGAGGCACTTGAGATAAGGGGACGAATCTCCAAGATCCAAAAGCTTACATTCAAATGCAAATATCTATAAAGAAAGGAAAGCAATCCGTCGCTGAACAATATAATCATTATTTCCATTCTGATCATTATCTTCCCATCAGGCGTTAGAACTTTTGACGGGCTCTCTAAGTAAGTTGAAGAGGAGAAGAGGACGGGGAGATTCACCTTTGATTTGCAATGATTCTCCACTTGCTTCTCTGCCTTTTCTTCTTCGTCTCCAGGATCGGAGGGGAAGAGAAAAAAATTTATACTGTAATTAATGACTTCTCTTCGGAATCGTTTGAGGAGAATCGTCCCACGCCTAATGGTAAGCTCTGGGCCGTCCTCGTCGCGGGCTCTAATGGATACTACAATTATCGGCATCAGGTTTGTTGTGAATTTCACAGATTTTTAGTCTAATTAACAAATTCATGCTGGGATCGGACAATTAGAGAGAGAGGGCAACAAACTTGAATTTCCATGAATAGTTGTAACACAAGAATAAATTGTTATCACAGAGGAACCTTCATCTGAATAATCCCCCTTTGCTTATTGTAGTGTTATAGAAGCTGGAGAAAAAACAGAGTTTCGGCTCTGCAGCTAATTTAAATCCCATTCATTATGACAGATTATTACTCATTTCAGGTGAAAGAGATGTTGAGTCAGCCTCAAATGAGAAAGGATACGCGTAAGCGAAGATTATAATGATAGCGAGCATTTATATCAATTTAAATCAAATCTAATGATACTAATGATGATTCAGTCAGTGTGAAGCGAAGGATTTTATTGATTGTGTATGTTGAAACAACACTTTGAGTGTAAGAACATTTGTTTAGTGAGTAATACGATGATTGGAGTAGAGAATACTCATGTCTTGTTTATTTATTTTACACTTTTAATTTTAACTAACATTTCAATTTGAACAGCATGTATTTGCTTTTTTATTCAATTCAATGACCTTATTATTTCTAGTAGCTCCCTAATAAGTGGTTATTGTTTTTACATTAAAAAAGATTATGAATGATTACTAGTTTTAACATTGGATAAATCATGTAGAATAATAACATTCAAAACTAATAATTGTGCAATTATTTTGATATCTTTAAAGAAAATTAATACGATATAGGGACAGTATAGTTAGTAAATGCCACTTTTACTTACATTTAGCTTATAATAGCATTATCATTCATTTGCTTATCTTTATATTTACCTTCTTATGTAACATTTTAAGCTATACATAAGATACTTACAAAAGCACAAGTAAAAGTATGGACAATAGAAAATATTTAGATATCTACGTATACATAAGAGTAATAAAGTAAATCAATATTTTTTTAATTAAAGAATTGCTTTATTATACTTACATTTAGAAAGATAAACTTTACCTATAAGAATGAGTATTTAGAAGAGCTTTGATAAAGAAAATGGCTACTTACAATTGAAGTAGCACAATAAATAATTGTTGAATAGATACATAAGAACAATAAGGAACTTGCAATTATTTATTGAATCGACTGTCCTTTATTTCATTTTCCCAGGCAGACGTCTGTCACGCATACCAACTCCTGAGACGCAATGGCTTGGCAGCGGAAAATATTGTCGTTATGATGTATGACGACGTTGCCCGAGACGAAGAGTAAGCTACCTTTAAGCCTCTTTACTTCCCCCAAGTGAAATCCGTCGGTCTTCCTTCGGTTTCTCCAGTCCAATCCGATGAATTTTCTCTCGCCTCACCTATCTACCTAATTCTTCAGAATCCAGACACTAAAGCCATATTATCCTGTCATCTGTCATGATGTCATTTCTCTATTCTGCGCGCATCTCATTCTTTAATGGATTTCGTAATGGATGGAGTATCTCTAAATAGTTATTGATCCTTCGCCTTGGTCGAATGTCCATTCACTCTCGATCCAAGAGCGATGGAGCGTATGTTCTCTTGTCAACTGCCAATTTCAATCAGGACCCTCATTCAATGTCTAGAGAAATAAATGAGGCCATGTAATATCACGAGCTCAGCATTGGAAATGTTTAAATAATTAAATGTCAAAGCTATGCGTCCCAGTACAGAGTATTACTACATGAGAATTCATTAGACCCAAGTACCCAAGCTTTGTCTATCTTCTTCAACGTCTAGGAAATATATTCATAAAATCAGTCTCACTGAGGGGAGACGAACTTAAAATCTTCAAAGGAGACAATCAGACTCAAGATGAGAATTGGGAAGAATAAAATTGTCTCATGAATTAAATAAGCTCATTGATTTCCAATAAGACTGAGAGCTCTCATTTAATTTTATTCTTAAAAGCTAATTTGGGCCTTCCTATGGACGAATCTTCCATTTCCCTAAGTGGTCCATAAAGCTTGCGGAAGAGCGTAGGAGAGGAAAGCGGATTTCACATGGCTAATCGTTAAACCTCACCAACCGATTCAATCCCATCTATACTCATTTAATTCCCGTGTGGCGAAAGACGAGTCTTCAAATTTCCGCATCCTTTTATTTCAGGAATCCAACTCCGGGAGTTTTAATCAATCGGCCGAATGGGACAGACGTCTATGCCGGAGTTCTCATTGACTATAAAGGAGAGGCAAGTGGATTTATTATTATTACTCTCCACACTTATCACATCAATTCTGAGAGAAGGAAAAAGAAACAACTTTATCTTTTACGCGCGAAGTTGATCGATACTGGGATTCATCCCCTTTACCGCTGACGTTCTATGAGAAGCTGTGAAGAACTCTCAATTCTCCGGAGAATTGAAAACCTATGGGTTCCTCTTACTCAACACTTTATCAATATTTCCGTTCCCTTTTATTGCCATATTATTCATCCAAGAAAGTACATATATATTCTCGATTATCTCTCCTACACCTGACACACGTAAGGCTCTTCCATAAAGAAGCAAGGAAATGAAGTGAAAAGTCGAGTTTTCCATTTAGAAATAAGGTCGGGTGATAAGAGAGAATTATACGGTGTTCCTCAATGGCCAACGTTTTATTTTATGTAATCGCGTCTCTGGCCTTCTGTGCTGAAAGACTGTTGAAGGAAAACGCCAAAATGACAGATAAAAGAAGCGTAATATGAGGCAGGGGAGAAATGCGGTCTATCATCATATGAATTTTTTTCCTTTAAAGGACGTCAACCCTAAGAATTTCCTAAGCGTCCTTCTCGGAGACAGCGAGAGTCTGAGGGGAGTTGGAACTGGCAAAGTTTTGAACAGGTATTCGAACATGAAAAGACAATGAGAGGGGAGAAAAAGAAACAGTTAGCCGTTGAGACGAAAGTTGGGAAAGTTTCGAGTGGGAGGAAAGTGTGAGAAGGGTGCGGGTAATGGAATACTTGATTAAAGGCTCCTCTCCCCTCCTTCATACATACATACTGGAAGAGGAGAAGAGGAGAAGAGATTGATAAATGTACTCTGTATTCCTTCCAACCATTTACTTTCTCTTCCACCCTCTCCTGTCGCTTCTTTTCTCTGATACACAAGTGAACTTTTCTTTGGCTTACCAAGTGGACCGAATGATCACGTTTTTATCAACTTTGTGGACCACGGAGCACCCGGCCTTGTCGCTTTTCCTTCCGATGAGCTCCACGCAAAAGAGTTGGAGAAAACTCTTCTTAAGATGGTCTCGCAGAAGAGGTTTGGAAAAGTAAGATCACTCGAACGACACATCCTCTTATCAAATCATAGAGAGTGGGTTTATAAAGATCCTCTCAAATAATAGGGGAGATTAGAGTTTAATTTCCTCTAAGGAGATTCTCTTTCTTGAGCTTTTTTCCAAATGAATTGTAATTTGTAATCTCTCTACTTTCAATTTGCTCGTAGTTTCATTAAGTAGGTTTGAGTAAAAATAATTTTGTAGGGAATTATGTATGTACAGGAAATTAAATAAAAGTTTTTATTTTTCCTTTGAGTTTAGAATATGAGTATGATTGAGATAGATATGAGTTAATTAACTTCGTTCTACGCATTTGTTTATAGGCGGACTATTAAATTTGAGCTATTTTGTGATATTTTGATGCAAACTTTTTCAATTAAATTTCATTTTCCTTGTACGATATGTAATACAACATGAAACTTTGGAGCATTAATATTATGAGTATAGGGACGGTGTAATTATAAATGTGTAAAATTGATTGATAGCATAGCATTCCTAGTTAAATCCGTAAATTATTGTGAGCTTCATATAAAATTTTACATATCCATTCAAGGTATAACTAGACGTCAAAGGAAGAGTTTGTAAATTAGAGCTCGTCGTAACTAACTTTGAATCATTGGGCTACTTATACAATTAGTCTTTGATTATTCCAAACACGAGCAGACTACATTGTTCAACTTCATAATATTGTATTGCAAGGTAATAATAAAGAGAGTGAGAGCGAGAAATGACAAGTTAAGCTCGCAAGTTTAGAGATCTTTGTTTCTTGAGTCGAACTGAACGAAGGCGAAGAAGGAAAGGGCGCCTGGGGAAAGGTTGAGAGAAAACTATTGACTTTTAATGAGATGATTTCCTCCCCCTTCAATCTATTAGTAATCTTGTGAAATTTCTCTATTTTCAGCTTCTCTTCTACTTGGAGGTAAACATTATTTATCAACTTTTAACTCAAATCCATTCACCAATTTTACCTCTAACCCTCCAAGCTCACAATGACGGTGTGTACGAATTTAGGCATGCGAATCAGGATCAATGTTCAAGAACTTGCTGCCTTCCAATTTGAACAGTAATCATTTTCATATTGACTTCAAAGTTTGGGAATAGAATACCAGAGTTTTCGCAAAGGGTTCAGGTGGAGAAAGGAAGAATTCCTATTTCCACATATTCGCGAAAAACTTATTTGCTTAAATTATCATTGCCATTCTGTCGAGTCAGCTTCCGTGTCTGGTTTTTATCCTTCTCTCTCTTTTCTATACTTTCTCCCCGTTTCTGCTCAATCCCTTTCTGCTGCCTTTTGTGTTTGATTTTCTTCTTGGAATTCCATTTAAATGCCTTAAGTGCCTTTTCCTTTCGAGTCCATTCGGAATTTTTCATTAATTCCTTTTCCCATATCATGCCTTCCCGAGTTTGGACTTCAACTCAACTTCTTTGATTCTCTCTTTGTATGGCTATAGATATATCTTGAAGTTTAGACTATTCATTCTGCTATATGGGCAAATGGGAAAATAATGATGTATGTTAAATGAAGAATAACGTCTTTTTAGTTTTTGCGACAACGGCTGCGAATTCGAAAGAATCCTCATATGCTTGCTACTTCGACAACAAGAGGGGAACATATCTCGGGGATGTCTATAGCGTCAAGTGGCTAGAGAATGCTGATCAGGTTCTTTTTCTCTTCTTCCTCTCATCCTTCCCAATCTTCTCCATTCCACTTCTTCGAATCAATCTGGCACTTTTCGATTTCTTTTTGCTGATCTGGAGCTCTAAGGAGAGTTATCCTCGAGTATAATTCCCAAATGAACCTATAAAACTTTTATGACAAATTCGATGGGATTCCAAGGGGGTGCAACCGTAAAGATGCGGTAAGAAAATATTGTCTGATCCTTCGGACTGCATAGGGGCGAGTCTCTATTATTTGAAAAAAGATTTTCAAAAAATTTAATTTCCGTTTCCGAGGACGGACGGTTTTCGAAAGTGGGTTAAGGTTCAGTGGCCATTTGAACTCAAAGCTCCTCTTCCACAATTGTCCTTGTACATCGTTATGCAACCTAGTTCTAAAATTTCTCCAATTCCTCTTTTACATCCGTTAGTAAAATTTGTGCAAACTCGCTGAATTTCCTGGCTGATTTTACGATAGGAGATTTTATAACCTAGAACTAAAACTTTGAAAATTGAGAAAACTTGAGAAGATATTTGAGAGGCGATGGCTTCCGGCAAAGGTGCGATTTTTTGCAAAAGAAAAGTGCCATAAATTTTGGAGTGACTCAATTTGGCACTTATCCTGATTGTCCTTCCTATCATTCCCTCCTCATCTCACATCCAGAACTCTGATGCCAATCTCTCATTTTGATTCTGACCCCAAGGTGGATTTGAAAAATGAAACCCTACAGAAGCAATTTCTGATCGTGAGAAACGAGACGAACACGAGTCACGTCCAAGAATTTGGAGACATGCGACTTCGAAACCTCGCGGCTTCCCAATTCCTCGGCTTCTCAACTACCCGATTATCCCATGAGAAAATTGAGGTAAAGAGGATGCTATGCGTTTTTATTCTTTAAATCTTATAGTAAAAGTAATCGTATGTATGTGGGCATAATATATAACATTGTATGTAAAGTAGAGTAAGCAAGAGCTTATTAGCATAGTAGAATCCAAGTATAATCTTTCCTTTAACAAATCAAATTTGAATTGTAATCCTTGAGAGACAAAGAATGATAATAAAATAGATTAAGTTTATCTCACCACAGGGCAAATGGGGGGAATGGATAGGAGGAAGAATGAGATGTCTTTTTCTTCGGTGTCTTTTTCCCTTCTCAGCGCTCGTTCACCTACTAAACCACAAAGTGGGTGAATCCTTACGGGCAAAATGTCGGAGATTCATTTCATGCTTCACGTCCGATGATTCTAACTAGCAATTATATATTTCATCCTTTAATATTCCGACTTTGCAAGGAACTTTTTGAATTTCATTCTCTCCCAATCGATTCCCATGGTTCTTTTAAATTTGTAATTTTTGAGAATACGCGAGCAAAAAGAAAAACAAAAAAAAGTTTTTATTAAAATTTTATTAAATTTTCTCTTTTGAATTTATGTTTACTCAACATTGAAACGAATGTTTATTTGCGGGGAAAGTAGGAAGAGACTTAAATGCAGACATTCCCTTTTTGTGCTCACTGGCTGAGGCAGTTGATGATAAAAGCCGGAAATAATCCTGGAAAGGGCCGACTTTAATGAGTTCATCTGCATGGAATTTTAATACGATTCTTAGCCCTTGCTCCCTCGAGGAATCTAGATTTAGCTAGTTAACCACAGGCAGCCTTGGTATAGGTGTGGCTTGGAATTTCCAGACTTTAAACAAGAATTTATTTACAGCTGTAATAATTGCTTTGATGTAATATACTGTTTGTTCTAATGGCCCCTTAATTTACCTCTTGCTTAATTTACAGATGGACCCAGTTGAGACAGTCGACGTCCCGCGGATAATTTTAGAGAAAAAACTAGCTAAGGCATCGATCCCTGAAGAGAAGATGAAAGCAAAGAAGGAATTAATGCGGCTTCACAAGGTAATTCGATTTCCTCATTATTGTGAGCAATTCCCTCTGTTTAACAATCTCGCTCGATTCTCAAATGAGGAGTTTGGCTTCTCAGTTCAATGTGCTCTAATCTATCTTATATGGCTAGTCTCCCTCATTAAAAACCCACAGTCCCTCATTCCCTTCTGATCCACTTCATTCTTTGCCCGTAATGATTCGTAATGAGAGACCGAAGTTCTTTGTTTACAAATATGGGGCTTCACGTGAACTTGAACAGGCAGGGTCGAGGCTCAGAGGAAGGGAATGTGAGAAAGGATGGAATAAATGCTAATGAGAGATCATTAAGCCGGATGCAAAGCCCCGAAGCTTCCATCTTCTGATAATTCCTAATGAGTCTTATTAAGGATTACAACATTTTCTTCCACTGTGAGACTCTTCTCGTATCTCTCCTCATCCTTATGTTAAGAGCATATAAAATGATTTCATCCTCCGTTTTATCACCCAAGATGCGGAAACTCGTTTCGAAGACGATGATGGACATCATTTCGGAGGTCGTTGGAGGCGACGGTGGTGAGCAGAGTAAGATCCTCCGGTTTCGCCACGACTTGAACAACTATGAATGCTACGAACGAACGGCCAAGTTCTTCTCGAAAAACTGTTTCAGCATTGCAAAGGTAATCAATGGCCGGAGAGAGATACGACCACTGTATTCTATTATGAGCCACTTCAACCTTCTTCCTAATGGGAGTTGAGGAAGGGCAAAAACTTCATTAAAATTTTATACTTCCCGTATTCCTACTCTCCTTGGCTGCTCCGATATACGGGAAAGTAAATTTGGGAAGGCGCGAGAAATTTAAAGAGGAACATCATTTCTGTGGATTTATTGAGGAGAAAAACTTTTCTTCTGCCGTTCATTGCTCAAAAGCTCCAGCCTCTATGCTCCGTATTGGAGGAGAATAAGGAGAGGTGATGATAGGGATGCCGGGTATAGTGAAAGTAATAGACACGTGTGTGTGAAGTCTGTGAGTTTTCGAGTCAAAGACAAAACGTAATCCGAGGACCACGGCAAGGAAGGAATGGGGTGAGAAAATTCAGTTCTGATGTTCCTCTCGGCAGGAGGTTTGTTGGAATAATAATATGCGAACTCGGGAGGTTCGGGAGCGGAGTGAGGAAGAGTGCGGGAAGGGAAGAGTGATGTGATGGCTCCTTCTCCATATCATCACTCCTCGCTTCCGCTCCTTCCTCCGTTCTCGGACTAGCCAAAGAATTCATTTTTACAGAACTCCTATGTGACCCGAAAGCTCTATGTCCTCGTGAATTTTTGCGAACGCGGATGGGCGGCGGAAACGATTATTGAAGCCATGGCCAACACCTGTCACACTCCTGAGTTAACCGGGATCGTCTAGGAGGCCCAGAAGGAACATTGGCGGAAACTGACGATTATTAAAGGAGGACATCGCTTTGTGAACTCTTAACTTATTGCCTTTCCTAACTTCTTCACTACTACATACAAGCATAAATAAAATGGTGGAAAGCTGAGGAGTGTCTTCACGACGGCCTTTTATCTCTCATCTGACTCTTTGTTTGCACAGTGAATAAATTGCCATAATATGAAAATAGAAGGCCCAAATTGTGGGAACTTCCTGTCCATGTCCATTCGTTACTTCGTTGGTAAAAAATATTGTCATTTGTTCTTCTTTGAGCATAAAGACTCCTTATTTAATCTTCTCAACATTAGCTGACTTGTTTAGTTTTCATTGTTATTAAATTGTTCATTTCTCCTTTGAGCCTCTTGACAGATTGGTGAGGAAAAGGAATGATGGGGGTCTGCTGGTAATCATTCAGTGGAAGCCGCAGTTCGTTTTCATTTAAACTTCCAAAATCTCTCTTTGTTTCCCTTTAATCCTCAGATCCTTACAAACAGAGTCTCTGACCTCCTAAATGTCTTTCTTGCCCTCACTCTCTCTAAAGTCTCAACTTTCCTTTGCAATAAATTAACTTTTAGGAGATATATCTCGAATCCGAAATTCCGAGCTATTCCCCTTAGAGTTAAGAGGCTCTTCAGTGTTCAGCCTTTTACCTCCCAAGTTATTTCAAAGAGGATCCTGTTTTTCGCTTTCCTACAGAGGATGTTGTTTTGGAGCTCTATTCGATTCTCAAATTAGCTTCTTCTACTCCACTTCACCCTCGTTAACACATAGGCGGTCTTGGAAAGGATAAACAAACAGGGTTTCGAACCGAAGGATCAAATGTCTAAAAAGTGAACTGGGTGGCTTTGGGGTTCCTCTTGATTTCATCTCAATGATGTCTCTCACACGAATAGTCACAGAATTCCCTAAACTAAAATAATTAGAAGCCACAACTCCTGAGCAATTGACTCTTATGCAACTTGCTTTCCATAATTGATTTCAATCGAAAACAAAATTCGGAAATTCACGTTAAATATTAACTAATCTATTTTTAGCTAACATGGGAGCGTTTTGCGCTATCATATTCCATTTATTTATTTCCATATAAATGATATAGTAAAATAATCATTAAATCACTTCCACTCGAGATATGATCATTGGAAATCTTCAAACTTCGAATCTAATTTACTTAAGTGCGTCCGTACATGGAAATTGCTCATGTAAAATGCAATTTCAAATTGGAACGCACGAGGAAGGAATTCTTTAATCTCTTGCTGAAGAAACACTTTGAATTTCTTAAAACTCTCATTAAAGATTCTCAAAGTGAGGGAGAAATAATAAAAAAACATGATCGTGTTTCAAATGTTCACGACTTAAAGAATCTCATCATTTGAGATTCTTTGAGGATATAAAATAATATCGCTTCTGGTCTTCTTTACACTTCACTATCAAAGGGTTCAGTGTTTTCATTGAATTTAAGGAACTCGTTTTTTTCGATCGATTTTGATGCGGTGAGGATGGATATAGAATATTCAAATTTAAATTGATATAGAAAAGGAGCTGTTGAAGGAAATGCTCACTCTTATAATTTTTACCCTTCCGTGAGATTTTCCGAGAAATGCAAATAAGAGAAGATAGCGGGTTGGAATGTAAATCCGTCAAGTATAGTAAATCTAATTTCCCCTTTCACAAGGGATGAAAATTTAGATGGTAATTTCTTCACTTCAGAATTAGGTATGCGAAAGAGCGGTGTAATTTTTTGACTCTCATATAGTTTAGAGTATTTTCTCATTTATGAATTGAAAATAAAATATATTTCAATTTCTACTGAAAATTTTCAATTTATTTAACCTATCCTTATTTTTTAAATCAGATAACATTTTATTGGTAAAACTTATTTACTAATCTAACAAATTACAAATTTATTTAATTTTGATTATCTAATGTTTACCTAAATATTATTA
Source organism: Neelides sp. FZ-2019 (assembly GCA_009869795.1). Lineage (NCBI taxonomy): Eukaryota > Metazoa > Arthropoda > Collembola > Neelipleona > Neelidae > Neelides > Neelides sp. FZ-2019. The sequence goes on from VJMY01000085.1 coordinate 133,966, forward strand.
ATGTAAATAATTTATCTTGAATTCGGTCGGTCACTAGAATTATTGATGCAACAAATGAAATCTTAATTTTTTATTATCACAATGACCATTTTAATCATCTAAAATTTAAGTTAAAGTATAACAACTTCATCTCAAACTTTTATAAGGTCTCATTATCTTACATACCCACTCACTAGCAAAACTTACTCTGATAAGTACCAGTTATCTTTCTAAATTTTAACTTTCATTTATTACATTTATTCCTATTTTTATTATGTAATTCACATCACCAAAATCAAGTTGTTTTTAATTGTTTTGAATACGTGACATATTTATGAAGAAAACGTGATTAAAATGATTTAAATATGATTGAAGATATGACAAATACTAACAACTTATTAGAAAGCATAAAATATTTAATTTGTTTTTAGAATAAAACTGGTTAATTTTTATCTTATGATTCTTATGAATAAACACCTTTAAAAACTATATTATCCATAACATGTACATTCATTCGCATGTACCATGTACATTTATATAGTTCATATTATAGTGCATTCTTTGATCAAGGCATCTGCGCCGAATTTTTATACTTCTTATATTGGGTGGGTCAATTCAGGAGAGCCTATTAGCAAGGGCAGAGTCCGAAAATAAAGGCTTAGTTCTTCCCAGAGGAGAGTGATAATATCGTGATTCTGAGAGTGGACTTGGAAGCGGAGTCAATTTAGTAGTGACGAGAAGGGAGAGGGTGATGGCCATGGTTCCGATGGTTCGAGTGGTGTCTGTAATGGTGCTCGTGGTTCTCTTCATGTCCGAGGTAACGATGCGGAGCAGATGAACTTTTCCCCCTCTCCTCACCTGCCGTCACGGAGATGTTCGCGTCTTGACTCCGAACCCATGGACGCCAATGGAACGTCTGACTCGCCCCAGACTTGCTCTTGGACATTTGCAATATCTCTTCTTCCTCCAACTCCGTCCTTCCAATGGAGGAGTTTCGATGGCGAGGCTTCGAATGCTCTCTCGACTTCTTTCCGCCCTTCCTTCCTTTCTTCCCTTCGGCTCCCGGAGAAAGGTAGTAATGAGGAAAAGGAGGTTTCGAGTTCCCAATTAATGGACTATTCTTGTCTAATGTTTTCTCTTCCCCTTTGTCTTTTCCGGGGATGAGGTTGCCAGGCTTCTCGGGTCCTTCTGCCTTCACTGCTGCGACGCTCACGAAAGCCTTAGGAGTCTTGAGATGCAGCGGATTCCCTCCTTTAACTTCTCCACTCATGACCCGATGGTACGTGAATCTCCATTTCGAACTACTTGTTTTGCTCTCATTGTGCTTTCCGCCCTCGCCGCCGGTCTCTCCGCGGCTTATGGTTCGCAGATCCTCGTCCACCTTGTCTGAAAACATAATCATTATCATTGAGAGAAGGGGCTGAAGGAGGGTCATGAATGCATTCATATGTACAAAGGTACATTATCCTCCCGTATATTTTTCCTCACTTAACGTCCACTTTTCACTTTTATGGGATGGGAACTGAGAAGGAACGGCTCCTCGGTTCCGCAATCCAATGCCCCAAGTTTGCATAAACGGTCCGAAATGTATCCTCTTATCTAAACTCCCAACCAGGGAATCTTTCGCCCATGAAAGCTCCTCTCTCCCATCAAATATGATTTGCACTCTTTGAAGGGGAACCCAGGGAAACTCTGGCTGAGTATTATGCTGGGAAATGGAGTCGACCGGCCGAGTCATGCAGATAGCTCACCATGCAGCCACCCTAGCGTGTCTTTCAGAGCGACATTATTATAATGGAATTTAGAATAGGTCTCCTTCCTCACTCAGGCATAATAGCGTCAATACTTTAATAGCCCTCTCTCATATCATATTCATTGCCAATTTGTGGATGGGACTCGAGAAACGGAGGACTTGTAACAAAAGGATCAGATCATACATGCGAACCAAACTTTGGGAGTGAGAGCCAAATAATAGCAGAGGAGCAATAATATGACACGAGAAGCGAAGAAAGTCTTTATATAGCAAATGTAATGTAATTTTCCTGGGCTTCACATTTGTTTGGAAAAACTCTTGGTGGGTTTCCTCTCTCAAATGTCAATCACTTTATTCCGCTCAATGAAACTCGAATGAGGAAAGCCATTAGAGAGGAGAGTCATGATTATCCACGGAAGAGACTCCCCTGCAATCAGAGCGCGTTCCATCATAAATCTCTTGAGGAAAAATAGAAAAATAATGAAACAAAAGAGGAAGAGTTGGAGCAACCAGCTCATAAATATTCAATTTCCTCTTTCTCCCGCCCCCGTCTCGATTAATTCAAGACTTTCAAGACAAAGAAGACGAAGGAAGGAGTGAAATAATAAAGAAAGCAAACCCGCACTTTCTCTTCCTATTAAACTATACACACTTAAATTCACTTTATTCTAATGCGGGGAATAAATCGAGTTTCTCCTTTGACGCCAATCTGAAAGAGACTTAAAAGAGACGTTCGAGCCCAGAGGGACTCCAAGTAAATAACTTATTAGGTAGCGAATTCTGGTAGAAGTCTTCCCTATTTCTTCCTGCCATCAACATAATCGTAAGATGCAGTCGGAGATAATGGGAGCTCTTTGCTTCAGGGCCCTTCAGTTCCCTCCACTTCGCCTTTTTATTTTCCAAGGAACGCTAAGAAAGAATCAGTTAGGGGAAAACCATCCATTTGTTCTCCCCTCGCTTACATGGAGAAATGAGCTTCGATTTAATCGAGTGGGCCATTCAATGGAATCCCGATGAAAGCCACAAACACCAATTCGATTCCTAAGTTCAGGCAGCGGCGGAAGTTCGGTGTACCTTTCCATTTGTCCCATATTTATTATTTACGGGTCTTCTTCCTCATCAAACATTTATATACGATGGGAGAAAATTGCAAGGGCGGCCGAGGACATTTTGGATGAATAACTGAGGGGGCGCGTGGAAGGAGGTCAAATGGTCTACACGGAGACAACTTTTAATCCCCAAGAGGAACAACGTTGGGAGAATAAGAGATTTCCTCATGGATTTAAAATTCAAATGATTTACCTACACTATCGAAAGTCTCACCTCGGGGATTTCATTTATGGCCAATATAAGTGCAAGTTTTGCTCGTAATATATAATACCTCGACGGATGTTTTTGCCTCAGCGGGCCCATTTACATAAGGCTAATACATCATTTAATGTATGAGATTAATAAAATTTTAATAGGGCTGGAAGCTCTTCGAGTCGAGAGGATTTGGGTCGTTTGAGAATAGTGATTAACTTAGGAGACAGATTACCTGATGGAAATTCTTCGAATGAAAATAAAGATAACTCAATTGAGACATTTAGAGCTCGCCTTCCTCCGTCAGTTTATTAACTAAATTCTTTCTCACGCCATGTATGATTTGATTAATAAATATATTTCTTATTCATATATGAAATTCATGTCAGACTCGTTTAGCTAAACCATTCGTAGCAATGCTAATATGATTCAAATAACCTGATCTGGAGTGAGTACGTTCATATTGAAATCTAATTAGTGACGTTTAGTAAATTGGATACGTTTTTTCATCTCGATTGAGAGATGAAAGAGATTTGAGGAAAAAACTAAAGGGAGTGGATCTTCTGTGAGTGGATGAAGGTTCGGAAATAATTGAAAGGAGAAATAATCAGAGACTCACCGAGAGCTTCACGTAATTGATGCCATTCGGCAGGGTTCGCGAGAGCTCGAATGACAAGTTGCTCCCACATCGATTCCCCTGCCAGCGGCTCGCTCGCTTCCCCTCCCTTCAAATACCAAATACAAGTCACATATTATTTATTTATATTTATTCATTGATTGATAATACGACTAAATTATTAACGTTCGAAACAAGAGAATTTTCAATCAATTCATGCGTAAGTATTTATAGGAAATAATGACATATTATTAGAATTCATGTTACACACATTGATAAATACACCATTAATATTATACCTAAGATAGCAGTAGTAATAAAGTACAAAAGCAACCAAGTATTCAGCCATTTTTATAACCCTTTTTCATATGCTTTTATATCCCAATATTTTACTTGTCAATTGGGCATTGGAAATTAATAAATAACGTAACATACGATTTAAATGGAAGGCAAACTATGCATGACATAAGATGTCTTTTGGCTCAAGTTGTATTGTGTTCGAATGGGCCGAGTGAAGATTTGTGTATGTTTCATTTTACTCCTTTGCCTTCTTCCCCTCCTCAACGGATCAAATCGAGAAGATGAAAATAAAGCGGGAGCTCTAAATCAGGTTGACATTCGAGGAGCCATAAAGTAGCCCGGCACAAGGCATTAATGGGAAATCCATGGAAGAGTCAGAAAGGCGGAACAAATTGGGGTCAAAAGGTGAGAAGGGGGTTGTGAGAGCGTAAGGGAGGAATTCTCCCTCGTTGGTGCTTATGAATACGCGCTCTCTTTGCCTGTACTCAAATTCGTCTCTTGGCAATTCCTTTCAATTCGGTGTAATGATGGATTGGCACGCATGCATGAGTTCGAGTATTTCTTTTCTCCCTGGCCTTTTTCTTCAAGAATCCCAGTGACGCGAGAAAGGTTCTCAATTTAAGAGGGAATGAAAGGAAAAAGTATGTGTGGATAGCTTGGCTATAACTCCCAGCTTCCTTCTCATCCTCCCAAAGAAAAATCTCTCTTTCAATTGAGTTGAGTTTCTCATTGGGCGAATCATTTTTGCGGCTCGGAGCGAGCCGTCAAAGTCTCGTGAAATCTCAACCGAGAAAGTCAGGAGAAATGCGGTTTCCTTCCCTCAAGAAGGGTTCGAGGGAATTGCTAATGAAAAGTGCCTTTGATTAAGAGTTTGGCCGACGAAGAATTCCTCGGGGGTCAAGGAGTTCAAGACCCATTAATCTCCCTCGTTCTCTCCCTCTCTTTGACACAATTGTTCATCAAGCGAGGGTTCAGCTCGTCTCTGGAAGATACAATCAGGCAACTTGGGGTTTTCCCCTCTCAAAACCGCGAGAACCTCCTTCGAGAAAGAGGAAACCACTACCCTCGAAGAACTCAAAGAACTTGAGCAAAATTTCATTCAACTTGGTGGAAAAGAGGGGGAACGGGAGTTTCTCCATTTATTCTCTCTTCTTTGAGCCCGGATCAAATCAGTCTGGCCGAAGTCCACAATTACGAATTACTCGCCTCCCACTTGATAAGCTCGAACCTCACAACTCTTTATCCTCGAGCCAAACAAGAATATTCTTTCTCCTTATCTTCCTTCTCCTCGACATCCCACAAGGCTAATCCCTTCCAAAGAAATTATTTCAACTCAATCCTCTCCCATTCACCTCTAAGGACTTTCCCCATAAATCTCCTCATTCGCTTTAATTCCTTCTATTGATTCACCCTCTTCAGACTCTTCACTACGTACTAGGCTGATGAAGGAGCATAGGTTATATTCAAAATGAACTCACCTTCTTTTCTTTCACATCGTCGTTGGTGGCTCCAGGGCGATGATTTGAGTTCCTAAACGCGACGTCAGCATCGCTCACTCCAAAGGATCCTGTCAGAAAATAGAAAGGGAATTGAGATGAGGTATTTCTCACAGTCAGATAAAACCATAAGTTCCCCGTCAGCCTCAACGATCTCCTTGGCCAGAATATAACCTGAAGCTCATTTAAACTCCCCAATCCTCTCGACTCACTCAAAGGAGTTCGAAACAATTTTGTGCTTTCCCCTCCTACTTCTTCCTCAAAGAGAAAGAGTCTGTCAACTCTAATAAATTTATAGCATTTATTTACATTCGTCCATTCGGCGCGATAAGAAATAAGAAAGAGTGCTCGAGGAAACTCCAAGTTCATTTGAGCAAAGAGGAATTAAATATTCCAACTGTTCTTCCGGACCTCTTTTCTCTTATTGCTCTCTTATCCTGTAGTTGTGTTTCTCGGTGTTTGCGAGAAGGATTTGAGGAAAATATAGGAAGGTATATATTTGGTAAGCTCATTACTCCATTGTGCGGCCGTGAAGAGGAGAATGAAATCTTTTATGAGGGGGCTCAAAGGAACAATAGAGAATAGTTTGTATACTTTTCTCCTCTCCTCTACCTAAGTCTATACTTTACATATAAAGACTCATCCTCCGGCCTTGTACCTAAATGTATGATATACGATGAATATAGTGAATACTAAAGTGCAAGTGAGCCATAATGTAAATGCGTAGGTAAGAATCCTTATTTTACGTATAAATTCAAAGGATTCAACGCGTTATGCATTCTCTCTCTATTAAATAAATAAAAGTTAAAAGCGTTCAGACATGAGTATAGCAGCCATACGAGTTGCACTTTGAGAAGGGAGGAAAATAAGAACGTACATAGGTTATCATTTATATAGATTTATAAGGTATACGGCTTAAACTTGGTGAACTTGTAGAAATGGAAATTTCTCCCGTACCTTGGAGGGTGAATACAGAATGCTAATCTGATTCCACATAAATCCCCAAGAGAAATAACAAATTACAGAGTGAAATTTTTATCAGCTCATATCCTAAGCACCTGGAGTGCTTCCCTTAAATGCCCATTGACTAATTCGGTCATTCCAGGGATTTACTGAAGGAGAAGAGGCAATAAAAGTTCTTTTGAGGAAATAAATTTCTCGGCTCAAAGACCTTGTTCAAATTAAATCGCGGATGAAGAAGGAGAGTTTAAGTGCGGATGAACCTTTGAGCGAGATTCCAACTCTAATAAGAAAGTCACTGCGTGCCCAGAGATTTGTGCGGAAAGGTAGATACATAGGAGAATGAACCTGGAGGGTTCGAGGATTCAATCGTTGATGAAGAATGCAATAAAAGAGATCAAAGGGAGCGGTCCAACATGGGTGAATCTTATTACGGTCTCGTCGACGTGAGCGAAGGCACCGAGCGAGGAAGCATCTGGTTGAATCTCCCCGTCAACACATATTCTCACATGTGGCGTGAAAACTTGTGTCAGATTCAAAGAGGAAATCCGAAGGGGCAGTCCTCACTCCACACGTACTTTCCTAACACAACTTCCAAGCTTGCCTTCACAATGAGGAAGGGAATCATGTGCGGCTCTTCTCCCCACCTCACCGTGTCAAAGAACAAGAGTTGGGTGGAGGGCGAACAAAAGGAGCCGAGGCATAAACATTCGATTCAAAAGTGAAAGAATTGTAAAGAAATTTGAAAATACAAGTTCAAGAGAAACCTTCAATTCCCAATTCTCTGAATTCACTCGGGAATTCCTCTTCTTCCACCTTGAAACTTTGGCAATTTATCCTATAGAATCCTCTCTTTTTATCCCCAAAAACAATTTTGATAGGAAAGTGCTCCACTTAGCTAAAAGGAAAGAATTGGAAATGAGAACAACACGAGGGGTTCCGTCTATCTGTTCCTGGCTTTGATCTCCACCATTTGTTTTGGAATTTGTAGTAGGAATTTTAACTTTTTTGAAGTTTGCCTCTTAAATCTGCATCTTCGTTTTCCTCATGACGGATTCAAGTGTGGAAAGATGGAAAGACGGATGTTGGAACTTGAGCCGTCGTCGAAGCTTTCGACTATCATAATAGCTAAGTTGCGTCAGTGAAATAAATTCAATAACCTCGTTCTCCAACAAAAAATGTGAACATGAAAGAAAAGTTTTCATGACTCTTGAGTGTCATAAAAATTTGTAGGGGAAATCGATCTTTTCCCTTCACTTTTCATTTATTCATCTTCTCATTATGGGGAGAAGCTCGAGGAGAAGCTAATGGCGAGGACGCGGATGGGAAACTGAACTTTCTCTTAAATGCTTTATCCATTGGGGCTGAAGAGCCAGGAAAAGGGATCAGCGAAGTAAAATGAAGCAGATTTCCGTCGTAGGGGGCCCAAGAGGGACGGAGAAGAGACGGATGAGAAATGAATTGAAAGCCAATGGGACGAAAGTTCCGTGGAGCGAGAGCTTCCGTCCTTCATCCACTTGACTCGTCATTTCTCTTCACATTTTCATCTTCATTATCGTCGCCATTAAATGGGGGCCTTGAGGGTTTGATCTCCACTTCTTTTCCAAATGACTGGGCAAATCGAATTCATCTCGAGAACGCTACTTGGCCTTTGGAGAGACCCAGTTTGGTAAAGAAACCATACATGTTTATTCCGTATGAAAGTCTTTCATAATTTGATCAACTCCCTCCGGAGCCAGATTTGAGATTTATATAAAAAGGAGGCGGGACGGTGTGGGGGAAAGTATAAAATATGTTCTCCGTCCTCCCACGATATGAAAATCCGTTTTATCTGGGAGCTGCTACATGGGAGGGATGGATGAGTGGCTAGGGAGAAAGAGCATCTGGTTTGAACCTCATCAACTTCCGCGGCCGAGGCGTGACATGGACAAGAGGCGGGGCTGACGAAGTGAAACTTGCTTTCATTTCAAAGTCTAACTCTCGAGTTGAGGGGAACGAGGACAAATCCACATTTGGCCAGAGACACTACTGACATGTCCTGAAGCTTTAGAATTATTGACTCTTTTCCCTCTGAGTGAGTGAGGCTAAATCCCCGGTCTGCCTCCTCCATGAAATTCCAATTCCAATGAATTTCCCCCGCCAGCTTCCGTCCCCTTCTAATTTCATTCCAATCTGTCATTTCCTTGACGGTTTTTCCAGCACTGAGACTATCAAGCTTTCCCATCGCAAATTGCCTTCGAGAGCAGTCGGAGAGCCCTGAGGAAACCACGACCACTCATTCCCGATAAAACTAAATTCCTTCGTAAATCTATCCATCAACTTTATTTTCTCTCCGCTCGCTCCCTCCGCTCAGACTTGAGTGATACGGTAATGTGGTATTATCAAAACAATTTCATTTTATTAACGGAATAAAAAATACAAGTTTGATTAAACAGTTCAATTTCATCCAACATATGGTAAAAGGTCTCTCCCTATATGATGAATAAAAATGTCAAAATGTTCCTGACAGGTGCCACTTAAGCTAAGGGATCGTAAATTTAGTCTGCCCTTGACATTAGATCAAGGTTTCCTGACCAATCAAGCTATATAAAAAAGTTTCGAGTCTCACTTTGCAAAAATAGAAACATTTCCCAAATCTGTAATCTCATCTCTGGAGAGTAATGCAGAGGTAAAAGCCATTCAATCGCGAATGTTCGTGCCATTGGTGGTGTAGAGTTAAGAAATAAATTGAGGGAATTAGCATTGATCCAAGCCTCTTCCCTTCTTAAGATCTGCCTTAATTGAAGCTTTACTTTTTAATTAGGGTCCGTGGGTTGTTCAAGTCCCTAATTAATGGCCCACTGCGAAGAGCCATTCCAATTGATTTTGCTCAAAGAGTGAAAAGCTGGAGTGAGAAGGGGCAGAGTCCTCTCGACTCCTTACATGTGTAAGCCCCGTGTTTTCAAATTAATGGAAAATCGGATTACAACTCCGAATGAGTGACAGGAGCCGTAATGAAAACAAGCAAAAAGGGTTGGTCGACTCAGATAGAAGGGCTTTTCTCTAATAAGTTATTTCTAATAATTTGGACCTTGTTCGAGCACAAGGAGAACACAAGACCTGTAAATTCTCCTCTCGAGGTATATGTCATAAAAGAGGCTTAAGTTATCCCCAAGTTTTGGAGAAATAAAAGGGGGAGAAGAAAGTAAATGGAAAGGTAAAGTGCCGTTTCGCATGTGATGCCTACATAAAGGTGAACTTTGCGCAAGGAACAATCTACCCCTATAAATCTTATTCTCATCATCTTGAATTTAATCCAATTAATTAAAACCTTTCTTCCCTCAGACGAGGAACAGGATGGAGCAGACGTTCCTCCGCCTTGGGAAGAGGACACGATCATAATGCAAATTCTCCTTTTCCCATACTAAAAGTCAGAAACAGGCTTCTTTCCCCTTCATTTCTTTTGGTACAAGCTCCTATCTCGCACACCCTCCCCTCATCCCCTCACCGCCTCCGTAGATCAAAAATTAGAATTTCATATTTTCACACTCGGGAAATTTATTTCTTTCCCCATTTAAATTACGTCTGGCCTCGCGCATTCAGAAGCTAAAGGGGGAATTTAATTATATGAGCTCTCTGGCTTTTTTAATATTTAATTTTTAATCCAAAAGGTAGCATTTAGAGATTTCTTCCCCTGACAGTAGTCCTTGTAATTAATAAATTACGCCTTGCTTCTTACTGCTTACATAAATAATGATCTTTCTCGTTAAAATTTAATGAAGATTATCCGCTCAAAAACTATTGCCATCACGTTCGAGCGGATGACGATAAATTCTTAACAACCAGTTGAAAACTTGTAACTCTTAAGAAAAACTGGAAAGTGTTTATTATAGCAATTTTAAGGCCAAGATAAAAAATTAATCCGATGAGTAATGCCTAGTGTATATACCTACAGTTAAAATAATATTTATAACTTAACAATTTTAATAAATAGTATGACCAATCCTTTAAATGAATGCAATAAATGTACGTATCAGTAAATATAAAATACCAAAAACGTGCATGATTTATATTAATTTTCAATCTTACCAATGATTATGGAGAAGACAAAGAGAGAGAAGAGCCAATAGGATAACATGTTAGTTAAAGCTGTTGAAATAGTCAAAGGGAAATTGTTTTGAATTTATTGGTGAAAGGAAGGAGAAAATGAGAAAAGTCTCAGGAGCGAGTTTCACTCCCGTTTGATACCCGGGCGAAGTCGAGGATAAAACTGAGAGCAGAGCTCCAGTTGCGGTTCGGTCGAGGGAAGCCCATGTTGTTGGGCATGACATGTGATTTGGAGACGCTCTGGGTTCTCTCCATGATTCTCCATGAGAAAGTTCCCTAAACCTCTGAAGTTCTTTTACACAGACCTCGCTATATTCAAAGAAGCTCGAGTAGAAAGGAAGGAAATAAATGAAGAAATCTCAACGGGAAACTTCTTCCTCCAATCTTTGATTCAAATATCTCTTTGTTCTCATTTCAAATCTTTTTATTTTACTTCTTTAATTTACCTTTACGAATGTTCAGTAATATAATGTTAGTAAAGTAATATTATTCATGAATTCATTAAAATTGAATTATTTATATTTTACCAGAATAATTCAACTTTTTCTCGCTAACTAATTTACTAGGTAAAAGTTATAAAGAGTTTTTATTCATTTTGGTATAATATAAAGTTTTTTATTAAAATAATTGAATACATTACATACAATATTTTAAACTTTTATATAACTGGGATGGCATTTGATGCCTTGCAATCAGTAAAATAAAGTTTTATTTACAAGACATTTAATTTGTACATTCTTCTTGATTTTAATTATAAAATGGAGGTGCTGAAGTTATATTCAAATATTTGTATACTTATTTTTTTAGTTTAAATATCACTTAATTATAAGTATTTAGATGTAGATAATAAGTTTTGATAAAGTATAACTGAGGTTATACTATCGCCATCAATCATTCTTGATTAGATTAAATTATGAGCATGGTGATTGTGCTTTGCTGACATTTCTCCGGGTAAATTCTGAGCTTTCTCTGGATTCCTGGCCTCGCACCGAGCGTAGATTTGTTGATGCACCATACCAGGAGCTGAGAGACTCAATTTCAAGTGCGTATCATGAAACTTCCATACATTGTGGTTGACCAAATTATCAAATTTCTGAACATGGAGTAACTTGTTCGGGCCCTCCTGAGCTACCGTCGACTGGAACAGATTAAAACTTATTACATCAATCATGAAGGAGAGTTAATGCAATTAGGTGGAAAGACTTGAAGCTAACTTTTGAAATGCGACCATCCAGGAGATATTCATCAAACTCGACTCCGAGCTTGAAGCTGATCTGATGATTCTTTATTCCATAGCTCGTTTTGATCGTCCATTTCTCACTGTTCAGAGATATGGCGATCTTTGGCTTTCCAGGATAACCAATCACAACTTTTCTCATCAGCGGAGCCCACTCCTGAAAATACTGTAATGGCTCAAATTTTACCTTTTAAAAATGCATATAAATGTGAAGGTGAATTATTTAAACCTATTGCTTTCAAATACTCGTCGAGTTCATTTTTGTCGATCTCATCAAGTTCATATTTCCCAATAATTTTATTTGATGCCATTGAATATTTTTTAATTAATATATAATGAATAATAATAAACATTTGATAATTTTGCCTTTCGACTTTTGAGAAAACTAATATTAATTTAGGGATTCATATTAATAACACGAAAGAGGTCTATCTCAAATCTAAAGTTGCTTTTACGTTTCTAGAGATACTAATTTCAAAAATTATTGATCATTGCCGGTATACAAGGTATGCTTAGTACTCTATGATTATATGACCCAGATGATAGTTTTATATGATATTTATGAACTTTAATAAAAGCAAAATTACATCAATAAAAAACTGTTGCTAATTTTATTGAAATGTCTTTTTGTAAAATAGTTGAGCCATCAAAGCTTTTTGTAAAGTCTCGTACAAGTAACACCAGGTGCTTCGAGAACCAATTTCATTTCACTGTCAGTGAACTCCCGAAGAATTTTAAGATCGGACCCATTACAGTTTTGAACTTGAACGAACTTGTTATCCTCCAACGTTATCTTCGACTGTTGAAAGTTGAAATGATTTTAATAAGTCAATCTTTTCATTTAACACTATTACTCAGTGAGTAGTGTATAAATTATTCATTGGTTTATTATTAATTTTTAGAAGTTTATTTATATATTTTTGTTCACAAACCTTGCAGTTTGTTCCGTCAGCCCTTTCCTATAAGTTCAAATAATCAATATTAACAACAATTTAAAATCGCAAGAAAAACGTAAATAATTATTGTTTAAAAGTGCATTTAAACTTTTTTTATAAACTATTATAACCTCATCAAATTCTTTCCCAAGTTGAAATTTGATTTCCGTTGTTTTAAAGGTCGTTGTGGTCTAAAAAATAAAGGTAATTACGAAATTAAATAATTGCGAAGTTGAAATAATATAAATTACGAAAAATACGAAATTGTATATATTATACAAAATTTTATAAACAAAATAACATTGATGGAATGGATCCCAACTCTAACCGGTATTCGTACATGATAAGTTTGATAACAAAAAATTGTTCAAAATATATAAAATATAGGAATGACAGATTAGATATCAATACAATTAGTAGTTTTAATCAATCACCTTGATGGTCCAATCTTCATCATTTTTTGAGATGTCAACCACGGGAGTCAAATTACCGGCAATTTTCCTCATAATCATTCCAACACCTTTGAAACGACATAAAAATATTCAAATTAATAGCTGATGACATACATATTGTTGAAATCTTAATGTCCATATGGATAAAATAAAGGCTAGGCTTTGGGTATTTGAATATTTGATAAAATTAATTTTTACCGATTGCTTTCAAGTACTCGTCAAAGTTTTCACTCTTGGTGAGTTGATATTTGCCAGGAATTGTTGCCATTTTAGTGCCGGCGAAGAGTCTTTGAAGTTCTTTGGAAGGCGTGAGTGAATATGAAGTTCCTGAGAAGGGGTTCTCCTAAGTTCTCCAGCGTCCGAGCTGGACCTTATCAAAGGATGTGTGGTATCTAATAAGAGATATTGAGAGGACCAAGGAGGCAACGGACGAGAGATGCAGAAGGTTAACCGAGACGGCGCTAGATGATTCATCAATGAAGCAGGAAAATCTCACAGCATCCCTCATTCCCTCACTTTTTCCCCTCACGTTCAAATTCCCAGGCAAGGATGCTCCTGATTGCTCCTTCTTCAGGTATTATGTATACCTAAGTATATGCCTTACACACCTAATCATGTAATCATGATCCCTCATATGTACTTTAGTTTTTTGTATACAAAAACAAAACAAGTTAGTTTGAGAAACTAGTCGAAGCAAAGATGAGTCCGAAGAAGGTTCTCTTGCTATTTCTCGTACTTTTTGCCATCGTTCAGTTGGGAGTCCAATTAGGTACTCTTCCCCTTTTTATTCATAATGAGCTCTCTCGTATCTTATGCATTGATCATAATCATTTTATTACAACCGCAGATTGCAACCTCAGTGATGTGCAAAAGACCCGTGGAATTTGCACAGAATTTGTCAATTGCACCTTTGCTCTCTCGAACCTTCGGGCCGGAGTTCAACCGAAAATATGCTCTGGAACCAAAAACCTCGTTTGCTGCCCGACAGAACTCACCATGAGCGTCAAAAGTAAGATTTTTATTAATCATGGAATTAAACTATTACTGTGAATTTATGTCAATAAAAGAGTGCGCCGAATGGGAAATGTACTTGAAGGTCCCGAAGGTTGGATTTTTCTCACCACTTCCTGAACCAGAGTGTACACTCGATTCCCTCACAGGATTCATTACCGGAGGAAGAGATGCCAAAACTTACGAGTTTCCACATGCTGTAATCTTCTTTATACTCTTTTTTGACCAAACTTGAAAGTTGAACTTAAAAGTAACTCATCCCTGATTCGCATCATCTTTCAGGTGGCGATTGGCTACGCTGATCAAAAATCAAAAATTGAATGGCTCTGTGCTGGAACCTTGATAAGTAATAGTTGGGTCATGTCAGCAGCTCACTGCATTAACAGCCAAGGAGCGTTAGTTTCAATATGACTTTCTTTTTTAAACTTTACAATAGTTAATTTGAATTCAAACTTTTCATATTTGACTAGATTTTATACGTTTTGTAATTTTTCTTGACGTTATTTGTTTCCTAATTAGAGGAAAGGCGTCACATGCCCTTGTGGGAGATATTACATTAGCCCGTGAAACGTCAATTGTGAGGAAAGTTCTGAGGATTGTGGAGCATGTAGTGCATCCGAAGTATAAGCCTCCATTGAAGTACAATGACATTGCTCTCTTTAAATTGTCTGAAGACGTTGAGATCTCGAGGTATCTTTACCCTGCTTGCCTGCCTGACCCTCTCAAGAGACAAATCGGGCCAGTTTTTGAAGCAGTTGGTTGGGGCTTGCTAGGACATGGAGGTAGGCTGCATACAGAAAATAATGCCAGCTAACTTTTTAATTCTAACGTTTCCTAAAACAATCCATTTAAAATTCTCGATAAACCAAGAAATAAATCATTTTTAATTATGCGAACCTAAACAGAGTCTCAGTCTACAATCTTGCAAGCTGTTAACCTCACATCATTTAAAAGAGAAGACTGTCAAGGGTATTACACCGACGCTCCAGACAGCAGGCTTACGTAAGAAACAACGCCACTCATCATTAACTTGAAAAGATGATTCTTTTTCGATATAAAAACATAATTCGTGGTCTTAAACTAATAATTTTCGATAAAATATCTGTTTGAGGAGATTATACAATGTTTTGAATTCTCAGTTTACCAAATGGAATTACTCGGACTCAAATTTGTGCTGGAGATTCAGATGGTGGAGATAAAGATACTTGCAATGTAAGTTTTTACTGACCATTAGTAAACAAGGTTTTATAATTGTTTTATCAAATTAATGACATTAAAGAAATATGGTAGGTACTTAAATATACGAAGAATTAAAGTTATTATTATCATGTTTAACATCAAATAAAGGGCGATTCCGGTGGAGGATTGACCGTAAATGGAAAGCTTAAATGCATTTATCATGTCGTGGGTATTACAAGTTTTGGTTCTAAATTTTGTGGCTTTGGAACACCAGGAGTTTATACAAGGTAATTTTTTTTAAATAATTACTGAAATATTAAATTTAAGATATTAATTGATTTGATATTAATTAAATGTCATTTCATGCTAATTATTAATCATTCGTTTTAGAGTTCAATCTTATCTTGACTGGATTGAAAAAACTGTTTGGGGAGGAGAAAATAATATCAACTAAAGTATATTATATAATGAAGAAATAATTATACATAACATTATTCTTTTTTGCATAGTAAATACTTCTAATTAAAATCAAATGATTTAGTTTTTAAGTAAAAAGAGTAAAAACATTTAGAATTTTCAAGATTTTTAATTTCAACTTATATTATTATTAATTATATTAACTTATGCCCAGCTTATATGCAATTTATTATTTGTTTTATAGTGTCAATTTCTTATAATAAATTATAAATATGAAATAATGAACTTAAGAATGACTCGAACACCATACAATCAATATATTTGATTAAACCATTGTTAATTTTAATAAATATTAAAGACTTAATTTGTCTTTAAAAGCTCCAGTCATTAAATACTCATTTTAAATTTAAAAACTCTTGAAAACATTTATTTGCAAAATTTCCATTATTGGTCAAATTCCGTCATGCTGGAATTAACAATAATGCGCGTTGAAGAGTTCTTCACAGTATAGCGTTAGTACTAAAGCACCAAACTTGAGTTTTTGTTTTAATTAAAAAACGCCATTAAACAATCCATGTTAGTTATACTGGGAAATTCTGGCAAATTCTGAGAATCATTTTCTCAGGCTCATAATTATTTAACATGCTTGACTTGCGGATTTACAGGGTAAAACCCATATTTTAACTCGAGTTAATAATCAGAATGGAAGACGGACGGTGAGAATTGCCAAAAGATAAAACATACGATAAGAAAAATAGCAACAAGGAATATGTTACATACTTAAAGTGCAAATCATTCTAATTAGAATGCAAAAAGGAAAAGAGTATGATTAAGAATAATGGTCTTTATCAAAATCATTCTTATTTACGACGCACCTTGTTACAATTGTAAAAAAATCCTTAAATTCCTAATGTTTACGATTAAAAGCTGAGAATTAAAAATTATAATATATTCTGCATCCGTGCAAAAATAATTTCAATAGTATTTGTATAATCTTCCATCTTATTCTTGAACATGAAAACATGAAGTCGTTATTTCCACAAGTCTAACCAAATGTATTAAATTATAGATATAAATTCACGTGTCTGGTAAAAATATACCTATATTTTATATCGGCAAAAAACATAAGAATTATCCTTACGTTAAATATATGGTTTAAGAAAAAGAGAAAAAAATAGCCGTGCATTCTGAGCATACAGAGTATGTGTAATTAACTTTATATATTCTAACCTCATTGTCAGATCCTTTGTTGATCCACATACGTAGTTTTAAACTCTGAAGGATTGTCACAAAGAGAAACAAGTTTTGCTAGTCTTGTTTGAGATGATTTCGTGGAAGGTTCTTCTTTTATTAGCCGCTCCTCCGTTGCTCCTCTTTGATTTTCATAATGTAGCAGTGTGTGGAAATCAATTCAAGCAAGACACAATCAGAGGTAAGAGTTCATAAAAAACAAGAGTGTGATTCATTATTTAAGATTCATGACCAATATGTGGTCGTAAATAATAAAATTCATAACGGAACTTTATTCTAAAGATACTGTAATTGGCCCAGCAGGTTACCGAATCTGCTCTCTAAATGATCCACAAGAAACGGCAGGAATATGCAAAGAACTCATTGAGTGCCCCTTTGCTCTTTCTAACCTCAGAGCCAATGTCTCACCTGATAAATGCAAGAATACTACAAAGCAGGTTTGCTGTCCAATCGCCAAAACACTCAGCCAAATAAGTAAAAATCGAATAATTAAATTAAGTTTTACACAAAAAACGAAATTAAACGCGAATCAATTTCAGAATGCGAAGAATGGAGAACTTTATTAAAAACTCCAATCAACTGGAGTCCAACTCCATTGGAGAAACCAACATGCATTTCATATACAGTTGACACTTGGTCCATGTATCCAATTCTTAACGCTGGTAACTCTGTAAGAATTGACGAATTCCCTCACGTTGTAAGAAAATAATTATTATTATGATTTCATTCCTAAATTATTAATTTGTAATTTCCTACATTGATTCAAAAAATTAGTGGGCATATTAGCTTTAAAGCTAATATTCTTTACTTCAAACTCTGTCAGGTTGCAATAGGCTCAAGGAATTCATTAGAACCAAAAGGTATAAAATGGTATTGTTCGGGAACCATCATTTCAAGTAGTTATGTTTTAACAAGTGCTCAATGTGCTCAATTGAACCGGTAAAAACTTGTATCATTCTTAAATAATAAAACAATGTTTCATCCTTTTAAGTATTACATAAATTGTAAATTATTTTGCTACATAAATAATTATATAAATTACAGGCGTCTTGTTGTTCTCGTTCAAGACATTACACTAGAAAGTGAAACTTCTATTTACCGTCAAGTAATTGACATTTCGGAAAGGAAATTTCATCCTGATTTCAAATCCCATCCACTTATTAACGACATTGCCCTTTTGAAACTTTCTAAAAAGTTGGAATTATCAAGGCATTTAATTCCAGCTTGCCTTCCTGATCCTGAAATGTATATAATGTCAAAGCCGACATTTCAAGAGGTCAGCTGGGGTATTGTAAATGAAGAGGGTATAAAGAACAATTAAAATTATTTTAATTCACGTTGATTGGCATAGTTGACATTAACTTTTGCAAACTATAGGATCATCGCGGAGAAAGCAGCAAAAGTATTTGAAAGCCCCAACAAAAATGAGAGAATGCATGCAATTCTTTGATGCGCAGATAATCCACAATGATAATCAAGCGAATTTAAGCGAGTTATTATAAAATTTTCATTTTTTGCATTAATTCTGAATGAGTCAGCAAAATTATTCAATATTAAATTGTTAATCAAATATGATTTCTAGCATTGGGAAGCAACTTATAAGAAAGAACATTTGCGTCAAAATGGCTATTAAAGAAGACGACAACAACTGTGACGTGAGCAATAATATAATAATATTAAGTGGGTATTGGGCCTTTTAGTGCCCATGAGCTTATCGCACTTGGTGCCCCACTGTCACTTTACAAAACTTTTTTCACAGCTTATAGTTATATAAGTTTCTTAACTATTAGTCATAAGACCAGTTGTTAAGACTATCCAATTTAATTTTAAACCTTTCTACATTAGAAGAATTTTTTATATCCTTAGGGAGCTTATTCCATTCGTTTATCACCATTTGTGTAAAGAATTTACGTTTTTTCCTGTAATTGCAAATGTCGCATCTTAGCATAGGTCCCAACCTATCATTCTGTACAATGGTGAATACTTCAATTACATCAATGTCATAAAATTTGTTTACAATTTTAAAACATTCTATTAAGTTACCTAGTAAAAAACAATCTGACATTTTTATCAGTTTAAGAATTTTAAGTCTTTTTTCGTAAGACTCATCTTTAATGGGATATTTTATTGTCCCAATAAACTAACCAATACATTCTCACTTAACCTTTAACTTTCGGGCACGTTATTATATCCCTCATACATAACATTTATTTAAAAACGATGTTATTTAAGTATATTAAGAACTCGAATTAGTGAGAAAATGCTTGACTAACATTTTATGTGTTTTAAGGGAGAAATTGGCTCTTCAATTACAACGAGTCCAAATAATCTTTCTTGTCTTCACTACATTTACGGGTTGCGAAGTTCAAGTGCGAAACCTTGCAGAAAAGACTCGGCCACTCTCTTCACAAAGGTCCAATCTTACATTGAATGGATCGAGAACACAGTTTGGGCAACAGAATTCGATAAGCTTGTGGAGTACACACTCATACCCAAACAGAAACGGAACGAAACCACCAAAATCATTTTTGCAAAATAACATGCAAAAAAATAAAACATGGATTTTAAGTATTGTATAAGTACCTAATGATTGCTCAAACCTTACAATTAATTAGAATAAACTTGAAATGTTCAAAATTCCTCAATTATTAAAAACCATTATTCTTTAATAATCATCTATAAAGATTCATTTCAGAAATAGGTTATTACTTTTCTTTGCATATAATATAGAAATGTTAGTTGTTTTTAATGTTCATACAATTTTATTCTACATAAATACAAGTAATGGATTTAAAAAAATAAATTGGTGAATAGTCTGAATAGAGTAATTTTTTTAAATCATGCATCAATGAATGAATAAAAATAAAAGTAAGAAATTCAACTAAATTGAAATTGCTTTTTTTATTAGTCATACAAACTACACTATGAGCGAGTAGTTGTGAACAGGTTTTGTAGTTTAAATAGATTAGTTCAGCTAAGAGAAGATCAAGAAAAGAGCTTATTTTCCTCCGATAAGGTCTATAAGTCTGATACCCTGTGTTTCAAAAGTTTTATGAGAAAAAGAAATAAAAAATGTTATTTTGAGGTGTCTTACGTCAAGAGCAAGGTTGATGGCTTCAGTGAGCTTAACGAGAATTTCAGCGTGCATATCGGCTTCAATGGTGTCAAAGAGCTCCTTGAAGTTGGCACTGTATTCCTTCCAGTCCACGTCTTGTCCTCCAACCTTGAGGTTGTCGAGTTGAGCATCAAAGTCTTGAAATTTCAAGTCGTATTTCAAGTTGGTCACTCCGATTTGTCCAACAAGATTCTGAACGGTGAGCTTGCATCCAGCGCTTAATTTAGTGCGTCCAACAGTGACTGAATAAGGTCCAGCTCCAATGAGGGAAACCGTTCCGTATTCCTTCAAGTCAATTGTTCCAGTTCCGTCATAATGTCCTATTCAGTAATCAAATTACATTTAATTATAATAATGATTGAGAACCTTATCTGTATTTAATTTGTTGAGGCATATGGATATAATTTGTATCAAAAGTGCATATAGGATCTTTTGTTAAATAGTACCAGTCACTGTTGTGGATGGGAGATCAAGAGCAAATTCAATGTTCAACAAAACAAGATTGGCGCTAACTTTTGTCACAACGATTGATGAAAGATCAGCAATTGCGGTTTCACTATAAAATTATGAATATTTAAAATGTTAATAATTGTATTATTAATTAATTAGAAGCTATATTTCAACTCATTTTGATTAACTTACGTAAGATGACCATCGAACTTGATTCTCTCTTCATCAACGGCGATCTCTGTATCTTCAATGAGTGTTGGCTCTTGAATTTCATTAAGAAGATCTTGGATGAGTTTTTTCAAGAAATCTTCCAAAGCATCTCTTGCGTGATCCATTGAGATGTCATTGGCCTTCAAGAACTTTTCAATGTCTAAAATAGTTTAAATAAGTAAATGAGTTAATAATATCTAATTCATTTAGAATTCATTCATCAAAAGAGGATAAAAGTTTGCTTTTTACCAGTTGAGTGATGTCCATGATGTGGGAGAGCTCCAGTCAAGAGCACCATCCCAAGGAATCCCAAAACAACGGCGAATTTCATAGTGGATTCTTATTGATCAGCACCAAACTAAGCAATTGTGCAAATTCAGTGAATCTCAATGGTTAAATAAAGATTTCAAGATGACTTTTATATTCATTTCTTATCATTTTACAGATCTTTGCTTTATTAATTTCAATAATCACAATTTACATTTGATGAATATAAAGTACTTGAAGTTGTCATTGATTGAAAATGTCACAAAATTTCCCAAATTAACTTACACGTGAACAAACAAATAAATATAAATGATAAAATGCGAAATCACTCATATTGACAAAGGTCTCGACAAATATTTAAATGTATCCTATCCAATTAACGGCAATTGTAAAATTGTACGCCTTAATTTTTTAAACTTAATCAGTTATGTATAATATACTTCAATGTGAGTTTGCTTACTCACAAATTTTTATTATTGGGAAGTCATTACTCAACAATTATTATTAATATACATCGTATAAAAAGTTTTAAAGTATCAATCGTTAGAAGTCTTTTTACATTTTTAATGAGTAAATACTGAATATGTGAGTTAGTTAAGTGTTTACATTAATTACACTTTAATTTTGTCTAGTACATTTGGATTATTAAATAAGGTAAAAATAATGTGTTATCATAATTTGTTAACTTGTAATATGAACTATTGTGTACATTATTAATTAACTGATAATTGTGATAACTGATAACTTTCTCCACATTTTCAATTTACTCCTATATACATACATAAATACAATATTTATATAAAATATAAATATATTGAGATTTGTGACAAGTTTGAAGTGCTCTTTTGGTCGAGTAGTAGAATAATGTATCTCATTTACATGAGATGAATGTAAATTGTAATTATATAATATTGAAGAAACATGTAATAAACAATAAATCAATTACTCTATGCATGAATCGTAAAGTATTTTTAATAAAAATCGTGTACATGAAGTAGAAAATAGTCATAATGCTATAATCTCAATTTATTTAAGAACACGAGTAGAGTTTTGAACTTGAATAAGTGTATGAATGCAAGGATGAAAACCTAAAGGTTAAAAAGGTCTCGTCCAATAAACAACGTTTAATCAAGTTTGATTTTAACAATGCAGTTGAGTAATCTTCAATGTAAACTATGGTAAAACATTCATTGTTAAGTTCATTACTTGGACATCATGATAAGTAGGTTCATCATGCTAATACCTACATGTTCAGCTTAGTTCACACATTAAGCAGTCATCACCTCATCACATCTATCTTTATATATATAGCTCTGCATTTTATTAATAATGTTGTCACCTTTAGAATTAACGATAAGTTTAAGCAAAATTTTTGTTACATGATTCCGGTATCTATAGAAAAATATTTTTAAAGAGCAGTATACATTATTTTAACAATTTCCAAAGTTTTAAATATTTTGCCTTTGAACGATTCAAAATTATTAGCTTGATAACTCATTAAATGACCACTGAAAGTGGTTATATTAAGAAACTTCATTAAGAAGATTCATGGACTGTGTTGTATCGCCAATTAACCATATTACTTAAACATTTAACTCTAAACCTTATAATTCCTATTAGAAACATATCGTTGTTTTCTTAGATCATGTTTGTCAATTTAGGAGAATAAACTTATTAACGAAAAGTCGTGCCCCTTTCATTTTCTTATTTTTTTAAAGCTTACATTTAAGTTCAGATTACGACCCAATCGCCGTAATAAACTGACAACTCTGAATCGTATGCTGTTAAAATTTGGATAGCTTCGATAAAAAGAATAAAGGATTCATTAAATATGAATTTGTTTGAAATATCCAACAGGATGGAAACTGTTCGAAAATAACCAATTAATCCAGACAATACAGACGATTTAATGCCAAAGTCTGCAAAAGGATCCTCTTCAGTATACAGAAAAGAACCGACGAGATTTTGTTTAAGGTTTTCGACACATTTACAAATTGCATTCCATAATATCAATATGCTTTGATGTACAAAAACTTTATATCAATTTGTAAACTGAGCTTATTGTCATCTTCATTATGAGGCTCAATTGCTAAGTCAATATTTCTAGTAAGCGTTCTCTGGAAGACGACAACGGACTGAGTCAAGAGTTTAAGGAACTTCTTGAATGTGCTCCCTTTCATATTTATGTTCCACCAATTTATTTGTGTGCCAGTGGACATAGTGTTTGTCCAAACTGTCCGAGCATACTCAACTTTTGTCCAAAATGTGAAGGGGTTTATTCTGTAAGAAGCCTTGCTTCATCCCTCATTGCTCTCTTCACTTTCAAATGCCATTTCTCTTCGCAGGGATATGAAGAAGTTCTTAAAGGATCTGAACTCACTACACACTTAGAAATTGCAAATTTAGGTATAATGATAATAATAATCATATTTTAAATGGTTAAGATTAGATAAAATTTATATTTAAGATCTTTCAATCAATTAATGATTTTATACTTTTAATTTTCAATTATTAAAGAGCAATTCAATGCAAGATGCAAAACAACGAAGGTGAAGAATGTGAAGAGCGTTGACTATCTTAGTAAACCTTCATGTTGAAAAACAACATTGTTGGGACCGAGCTAGATAACGGAATTAACACTTTTTCAACAAAGAGAAGATTCGGCATACGTAAATTTGATAGAGATTACTCTTCTATTTATGACAATTCTTAATCTAATGATTATAAACTTTGCTATTGTTTAATGGAGCGTTTATCAAATCTTAGTTAATTGGAATTTACCACCTTATTACATTAAGACGATGGGTCGAACTTTCATTGCAATTTCCATATTACTTGCAATTAGGTTATCGCATGGGTCTCATTGTACAATGTGGACATAGATAATCCTCCGTTCGCAGCATCAATTGTTATGAAAAGCCCTTCTATATTATAAGAATTCTATGAACAATGATTAAAAAATTAAACAATTTTATTGTTAGTGGCTTAGAACAGAGTGGAAATCGAGTGTTCACTCGTTCAGATCAACTGCAAATGAAATATATGATACCGGGAATTGTCTCATTCTCCTTCCCGAAACATTTCTTCGATTTTACAACTTCCTGAAAAATCCGAACGGAGGGGTCATCACCAAATGGGATGTCGAATATAAAATCTTCCCTCCAGACATGAAAGAGAAAAGTTTTCGTGTCCAATTTAATGAGTCCACACAAGATTATATTCGACGACGAAGATCAAGAGTCAAATTCAGACGTAGAAACTGAAGAGGGGAAAAGAGAGACTGATGGGAATGAAGGCGAGGACGAGCAAAGCATCACAAACATCGCAAAAGACGAACCTCCTCTCAATTGAACAACAATGCTATTGGTACAGAACGAAAAAGTATGTTTCAATTTGCCATGAAGTTTTTTAGGCCCAAAAAGTCAAGTCGTGTAGTGACAAATTCTAAAGATGCGAGATAAAATGGAAGTAATAGATAGAAGAGATTTAAGACAAATTAAGAAAATTGACACCTTTTATAATTCTAATTTGATCGTAAATGAAATTGAAATATTCAGTTTTCTCCAAAAATTTTTTTTAAATGGTGAAATAAAGTGTTTTTGTGCAAATTGTAATGGTGAGAATTACTTATCATGTTGATATTTGTAATGAAATGACTGTTCATAAGCGAATAGATAATTATATGTTCTGATTAATAATTACATGCTTTAAATTTTTAATTCTAAGGGTGAACTAGTAAAGTTTACAACTGTTAATGAAGTTTGTCCGGCCCTTATTGTAATTGCACTTCGCCCCAATAGGATTTTATTACATAATTTCTGCAAAGATTGAGCGCGAAAGATTATTCGGCTTTACGAGCTCAATTGGAAAACTCAGATTCAGTCAGATCCAGATCAAATCAAAATCTAATCTGCTGTTGAAAAATATGAATTGACTTTTTTCTAACATTCATTGTTTAAACTAATAGTGTTCATTTAAGTTATAAAACTAAAAGGTCAAAATGCAGGCTGATACACCAAGGCCTGAAAGTCGTTGGCGTGTAATAAAGGAAGGTGAAATAAGCCCGTTCAAAATACTGGTTGTCATTTTCATTCGAGA
Source organism: Neelides sp. FZ-2019 (assembly GCA_009869795.1). Lineage (NCBI taxonomy): Eukaryota > Metazoa > Arthropoda > Collembola > Neelipleona > Neelidae > Neelides > Neelides sp. FZ-2019. The sequence goes on from VJMY01000085.1 coordinate 159,080, forward strand.
GAATTATTTCCACATTGAATTAACAAAAGGAAGTGCTGAAGATCGGATCTCATCCCTCCTTTGCATATATAAATTGGTTTCGGTAATTAATATAATTTGCATTTCATTTTTATCATTTATTTCATCATTTTTAAATTATATATTATAAATATTAAATTAATGTTTTTTTAATTTTTAGTACTTCCGACATGAGCTTTGCAAAATTGAAGGAGATTTTGTATGATCGGAACAATCATATCAGAGTTGATGTCTTGAGAAGATTTAACAAGATCATCGAGAATTTGGAAGAAGACAATGCCAGTTTCCTTTACGAACTCGCACACTCAATCATTGACATCGAGTCCTCACAGACTGTCATACTGAGGAAAAGAATAGGGAAAAATAGTCCGTTCGGAAAATTTCTCCGACTTGTTCTTCTTCATATTAGAAAACTCTCTTATCCCCAAGTCTTGTATTTATACAAAGAATTGATCAGATACATCTGGCATTCTGATCCCAAAAGAATCCGTACAGTTTCTGATATCATTCCTATGATCCCCCTGGCTGAGAAATTTGAGGATGAACTTTCAGAATCCGAAGTTCTGAACACAGCGTTTGCCAGTTCACAAGATGAATTGACAAACGCTGAAATGGAATCATCACCAAAAGAGAAGCCTCCAGATGAACATTCCGAAGATGATTTTGAATCAGACATTGAAATGGAAATTGAGGAGCTTAAGGACACCATGCTCTCCGAGTCTGATGAGAATGAAAACGAGGAAAATTCAGTTACTCCGGTTGACTCTGTTAAATTGGAAACAACTCCTGGTTCTTCTAACGAGAAAACTGAAGTCTCTGATCAAGAGATTGGAACCTCTGTTGTTCGACCTGAGCCTTCTGCCTGTCCTCGACCTTTAATACATAAGACTAGGACACTCACAATTTCCTTAAGCGATTGGGCATTTGACAAGTTTTCTACACTAGAAAGGAAAGCTTCCATGCCTTCTGTTCGAAGAAAGGGGCTCGACGTCTTCAAAAGTGTTTTGCAAAAGAGATTTGAGAGAAATTCCCTAGGATTTGGAATGAATCTTCATGATGAGTATAATCATGAAAGGAGATTACATTCAACTTCCGACACTCAAGAGTTTGATGGGAATAACGAAAGATTGAAATCCGCCAAACAAATGAGAATCCGTAAAGCTCTTGAAGGGGTGAAGAAATTGAGAAACATGTGGATTGACCCTGACCAGAGTAATAATAAAGAAGAGATGGATTTTGAAGTAAGTGTACCTATTCATGAAATCGATTCAATGAAACTTGACGGGCCTGAGAAATTATCTCTTAATATCGTCAGAGATTATGATATTGGCTACTTTATTACTCCTATTGAACCTACTTATAGTTCTACAGAAAAGGTAATTTTAAACATAATTGAAAGGAATTAACTTTTTTATACTTAATTTATCAAAATATTAAGGACGAATATTTAAACAATTTATTTATTTTATATTTTAGAAAAATTCAAAAGTCCCAGTTGATGTCATTAACTCGTTGTCTGGAAGCAAAAGATGGGAAGAAGTCAAATGGTGGAGTAGAAAACAGATCGAGAAGCAGTTAAGAATTCTTGGAAATGATCTGTATCACTCAAAGACAAATTCTTATACTCCGTTGGAAATTTCATCGTTTATTGAAGCCGTTAAATTCAACCCGAGTTCAAAAATTCTCCATCCACAAATTGTAAAAATATTTTATTCCTATATTCATTTAAAAACTTTTAAGTAACCATAAAAATCTTTTATTTCAGCATTATTTAGAATATTTGAACAGTCTTAGAATCAAAGATATTTCGAGATGTATTGAAGCTCTACGTACCTCATTTGATTTGAGAATAAAGCCAAATACTTCAGAAATTAATAAGGGAACTCCTTATGCCGCCTATAATTTTGCCACGTTCTATCGTTTAATGGATTACGAGTAAGTTCAATAATAATGAATTAATAATTATTTAATCTGCATTATGATTCTGAAGGTATGAAAAGTATGAATTTTTACATATCAATTGATTTTTTCTTATGATTTCAGCAAAGATTCCATGATGTTCTTAGAAGAAGCTTTTCAAGCTGGACACAGCGCAGGGGATGCCACTTGTCTTCATTATTGTCATAATCTTTGGTGCAGATTTCACAATAAGCCATATACAGAGGCAATTGTAACGGTCACGAAAGAAGTGGATAAATACATGGCTTATCTCCATTCGGTCAACGTGATTGCCAATGCTTTTGACTATCACTATCAAGGGCTTCCACCTAAAGAAATACTTTATGTATGTTGGCATTTTATTTACTCTTTATTGATCTTATGTTAGATGCTTAATCATTATTGTACCTAATGAATCTGTACAATATATGTCCAATATCTGGTTGATCATTTAATTTCAAGCAGAGTTTAAATGGAAGTTGGAATTTTTTTTAGACCCTGTGGCATTATAATGCTGAGTGTGACCTGGAAGAAGTGGAGTCGTTACTTCTCATATCTTTAAGTTCATTTTTTGGAGTTTTTGGTTGGCACCATGTAAGAGAAATCAATAAAAATTACAAATTTTTCAGATAATTATTTAAATAATTTTAATGAAATTACTAATCAAGATTATCTTTATACTATAGCTCGTGTCATTTCCGTGTCAAATTATATTGCTCTCTTCATTGAATTGGCCATCACGAGCATATTGTGCAGCGTTGTGCCTTCTTGCTCAATGCTTATTGGTTAATGGAGAAATTGAGAATGGGAAAGAGTTGATGGAATACGGAAGAACTCTTTTTGGGTTTGACGCTTCTCCTGCAGGAGTTTTGTTTGGCTTACAAGATGGAATTACTAAAGCCCTTGAAGCTTATCTTGAGTACACGCCAGTACCTGACGATGTGATTTCTACAATTGCTGCGTTTAACAAAACAGAAGCTTTATATTGGTAATTAATAAATCGAATTTTCAAAACAAATTATCCATAAAATGTAATAAATGTATTTGTGTTTCAGGAGAGCTTATAGCAAAGTGATATTAAATGAATGGGATGAAGCTGGAAGAATTCTCAAAAATCTAATGAAATGTTTTAATAAGAAAACCTGCGGGCTCAACGATCTCAAAATAAGGCATGTTTTTTATTTGAGCAATTTTCACTTTATATAAAGTTATATACCTAGCCAAAATATTTTGATTTTTAATATTGATATTAAATAATTCTAATTTTTTGTTTTTTGTTTAGATGTTTGTTCCTTAAAGCTGAACTCGAATGCTTATGCAGATGTCCAATTAGATCATTAAATCATTTATTTGAGGCTTTAGAGATTTCAAGAGAGATTTTCTCAGATTTTTACATTTCACTTTGTCTCATCAATATTGCATCTGTACAGGTATATTTAATCATGGATGGTGCAAAAATGTTTTTGTGTTATATTAGTATTATTTATTATATTAAATTAATAAATTTATTTTTCCATCAATTAAGTTTTATTTTCAATAGAATGAACTTGAATTATCGAGAATTGCAACAAGAACTTTACATGAAGATATCAGAGCAATTATAAGGTGTAATGCTCCAGTTATCGAAGCTAGAAACAACATTTCAAACGTCCAGCTTCTTCTTGGTTTTAAAGAAATCCCTCTTGGTGTGGATGATGTTGAGTTTTATATGGAAACCTTGGCCTCAGCCGAACAGATCTACCACCAGTGGAAAAACAAATACCGTCTTAAAGAAATCTATCATCTCAAATTAAGGCTTTTATTCAATGCAATTAATATTGAGTTGGGAGAAACCGAATCAAATAGAATTTGGCTGACTGAACAGAATGCTTTAATGGTCAAAACAAAAGAAGTATTCGAGCAATTAAACCCAATTCTAAGATGGGATCCAAAAACATGTATCATTTAATTTATAAACTTATTCCTTAAGTTTTCCTAATTCATTTAAAAGTTTATGTTTTTCTACTTTTCATACCAATAATTGAATAACACTTCTTTTCAGCTTGTATTATTTCATTATTAAAATAAATAATTAATTAATTAAAAGAGCAATTTAACTTACCACGTTCTTCTTAAAGAAGTAATTTCACATCATTTTTTTAAATTCATTTTTAACATTAATGCTTAATATATCTAATTCGCCGTATTCACTAATAATAACGTTACATCAATGGATTTACTCGTTAATGGATTTTTATACATGCAAAATAATTATAATTTTGTTTCATACAACGAACGCTAATACTTGACTATCAATTCAAATATAGTAGTTTATTTAACAACTCGAAAAAAACTTATGAGCGTGTTACTCAGAAAGAGTTGTACCATGTAATAAAAATACCGAAAGTATAATAAATAGTACACGAATATAAGGCGTGGTGATATACCGCAATTGAGAATGACTCAAATTGGTCGAAAACGAAGAGGTCTCATCCACATCGTATCTATTAAATTTGTTCCCAATAAATATTGATGATATAGGTAGCGGCAAAAAATCCTTTCCAACCTCGTTACTAATCTATTTGAAGAAGAGAAACTCAGACAGTGGCGAGCATTCATTCGAGCTGCACTTGTTTTTCGTCCTTTCTTCTCTTCAGCTGTTTCCTATAATTCCTCCACTAAAATCTCAGTATTCAAAGTTAATCCTAGTTTTATTTTGATATTTTGATCATTTCAATTGACTGTATATTGTTTAAAGTACTCTTACATCAGAATTTAATTGAAAATGTTGAGGAAAAGTTCGATCGCTTCGAGCACTGCAAGTGTGTCAACTGGGAAATGTTCCGACTTTGACACAAGCGACTCTGAAGATCATTATTTTACTAATGGCTATTCGGGGGATCGGGTGAGAAAGTCCAGCACTTCTTCAGCTTCTTACATAAGTCTTAAAGAGAAAATTGAAGCTAAAATTGAAAGTGGGAGCCATTTCTTTTCCCTGGAATTCTTTCCTCCCCGAACGAAAAGTGGAGCTGTCAATTTACTTGCAAGGTAAAATGCTTTATTAGTAATGAAATAGACCAT